>JACEFO010000538.1:0-75017 GCA_015342445.1 Digitaria exilis
AAGACGCTGCCTGTGTTGGCAAAAAGTTAAACAAATGAAATACACCAGTTCTGTTCATTCTAATTTGCACCTACTGATTGAGGAGCAAACGGAGATTTGGACCTATGACTTGGAAATCAATTCTGTACTTGTATGTGACGTGTAGCAGTCTAATTCCTGACCAGAGTGCGACGACTGACCGTAATGCGTGTATGAGCGATCCCCCATGTTTGAACTGTTCTTTTTTTCAGGAAATGTTTTTAGCTGTTACTTTCAGCGAACAAAAGTACCCCCCCCCCCCCCCCGCGCCGCAGCTATTGTTAAAAAAAATTGGAGTGAACAAATAAGTGCATTCAGAACTCATCCCCAGAAGTAGTGCACTCAAAGAAAACTATCATTTATTCCCAACTTAAAATTTTAAAAAGATCATTACGTTTCAATTAGCTTGTATCACAACAGAAATTACCTCTAGCAAAAAATTGCACAACAGCTTCAGTCTGTACTCCATAAAGTATAAAACAGCATTCCAAGCCAAAGAAACAACCCGATGTTTGGCTTGGCACTACAAGCTCAAGATTCTTATGCATTCCAACTAAAATTCCCAAACCAAATACGGCACTAGAGGCATATACCCGCATCGCACATCTATCCAAGATGAAACTGAAATTGCAGAACGTCTAGAATGAAACAATCAGAGATTCCTCAAAAAAAAAAAATGCAATCAGAGGCCACGAAACAAGCAGACCAAGAGACAGACACGAGAAAGAAAACGACGGTAAAACAAATCAGCCAACTTTTTTTCTGGGGCAAGTAGCCAACTAACCTCTGTTTTCTTTTCCCCTTCCCGTAGAGGCGTAGACTTCGTACAGTTCTGCTGCTCCCGAAAAATCGGAGGAACCTCCACTTCTGAAAATCCAACTACCACGGATCTAATCTACTATTCCAGTTTGCTGCTACCTGACCGGGCGAATAATTTATGAAGGGGATGACCGGATGAGCACGCGCTGGCAAGGTCCTGCCCGAGGGGAAGCAAATTAAATCCTGGACGACCCGGTCTCTCCGTGTACGCATTTATAATTTGATTGCAATGTGCAAGGAATCAGTCCTTGTGACGGAAATTGGTAATTGTCACGGATTATATATGATATGTGACGACGTTTGAAAACGTTACAGGAAAATCGTTACGGAATGGAGGGAGCGCAGGTCAATTAGACAAACTTAGAAATTTAACTAACCCAATCTGCATAAAATGGCCTTAATGTGCATCTAAAATTGAATAACCACCCGCAAAGAGTTTTGTAATAATCTAAAGCCAAATCTGGTAAATAAATACTAAAAATAAAGACATTCGAGGCGTACGTACTACGAAACATTAAAAATACAAAGACTGGCTCAGATAGAATATGTAAACATGGCACGGTGATTTATCCTATGGTTTAGGTAGGAAATGACATCTCTAATTCATGTTAGAGCTCCAACAATGATATGCCTGTGTTTACAAGTCTCTTCGGATCAAGATCTTGAACTCATTACGCCAAAAAAAGTAGAAGGTTGCCATATAAAATGGGCAAGGTTCACCACTATTATATTTTGGGTTGTGACTATAGGGAGAGGCCTCTCGGTTTAACTGTTTATGGAGAGGCCTTCCATGAGAGAGGCGTGCATGCAAAGGTAGAAGGTTGGATTGATAAAAAGTCATAACTTTAGAATCAAACATCCAAATGGGAATTAAATCGCACCACTATATTCATCTCGATTAAAACTTTGAAACAAGATCTCAGTTGACTATGTTCTGACGAAGAACGACGAAGTTACTTTTTGAAAGAAAGAAACTTACTTTCTGTATCGCACGGATATGTCGAACTTACTTTCTATATCGCACAGATACGGCGAAGTTACTTTCTACCACGACATCGAAGCCGCTCTTTGCATAGCAGCGGAGTATAGAGTTACTTTTTTCTGATGCTGGTTGGCCGCAAAGTTACTTTTTCAAAACATCAGCGGAGCACAAAGTTACTTCCTAACCAGGGACCACCCGCCAGCATGGGAGCACCATCTGTTGCACGTTGGGGGCTATGTGCAACCGCATGCAAGGTGGAGCTCGAAGCTTAAAAAAGCCGCAACTTTACGAGCATGCATCCAAACTGTAATCAGACCACACCATTATATTCGTCTCGTTAAATACTTCAAAACAAGATCTCAGTCGAGTATGTTTTGATGAAAGGTGGCGGAGTTACTTTTGTCAGAAGGAAAAGTTACTTTTCACATCGCAAAACATACGAAGATGTACTTTCTCTGATGCTTATTGGCTGCGAAGTTACTTTTTCAAGATACCAGCGGAATAGAGAGTTACTTATATTCCAGTACAGTAGAAAAATTACCACAATCTCCGTAAAGAATACATAAACATTCGATGGTGCTCCTGCTCCCTCACTCCTTCCTACCACATTAACACATGTTCATAATTCTCTACAAATATAGAAAGTGTAGAGGGCTCTCCACTTAAGCTTAAATGGAGGGGCCTCTCCAATTAGCTTTTGGGTTATATTTTTGTACCTAAAAAATCAACTATGGGATCCCATGTTCTATAGGTCCCAACGCTTAACGGCCAACTCATGCAACGTCGAAATATTGACGTTGCAACGACTAACAAAAATGGAAGAGAGTTCGTCATAATAAGATACTATAATACTTTATGATGATTTCTAATAGGTCTTAGTAAGGACCACCTGATTTTCGAACCATAGCTACCTCCATAAATATCTTAAAAAGAAATGTCGTTTTGATATGTTGTCATTAAGAGCATCTCTAGCAGCACGGCCATCTGGATGGCTATGTCCATCTTTGGATATTGAGCACAAAAACTAGCTCCACCAGAATAGCTATTAGAGCCTCCATCCCTATAGCAGTGGCCAAACCATCTGGATGGGGAACCAAATCTGGCCGACCCTGTGCAACACGCCATCCATCCATTTCTATTCTTCTCCCTCTTTCATAAATTCAAAAGTAACCATATAGGACTCATAAATCTTAGCAATTATTTAGCAAACAGAATCAATAACAAAGAATCCATTTCAGTTTTGTTCAACACAAAATCTGATGTGGATTTTAAACTAACAATTCTCAAAGTTATTTTTTGGTAAATTATTTGAATTTTAGGACATTAATCGGTTTTTAAAAAATCAAGAAAAACATCACAAATAATACAAAGAATGAAGTGCACGGGTGGTCCCTAAACTTATGTGGGTGTGTCATCGAGGCTCCGAACTCTCAAAGCACGTTTTTAGGTCCCTAAACTTGTTTAGGTCCGTAAACTTGTGTAGTGTGTCATATAGGTCTAAATGGTCTACATCTCTTCTTTTCAAATTTAAGTAGTCTGTGCAACTTCTAAATTTTGATATGAAGCACGAAAGCAGTGATACAACTCTCATGACATGGTGTAAATATAACTGATGAGTTACATCACTGTCGAAATCATGAATATCTCGTGTAGTGCCTATGTTGCTATTCAAATTAAGCTTAGATCAGCCTGGGACATTACATGAAGTGGGGAAGCACTTTATTAGTTCCATCTTATTACAAAACTAATCAACGATGAGCACTACCAAACTACCAAGTACCAAATGGTACCAAGTCTCAGGCATCACATAAACTTCACTTCATCTGACTGCTCCCAAGAAGATGACAGAGCCTTGCCAAACCAATCAGCATATAGAGATCAACAGATGATTTACATAGCCGTTAGCCGAGCAGTCGAGCAGAGTATTGTACACTGGTGCGGTAGTGTTGTTGAACTGGAGACCTCGATCATCGGGCGGATGCTGCTGCTGGGTGGGCGTGAGCCTGATTGCCTGACTATGCGTAGATGTGGAGGTTGCAGGCCATGGTGATGATGGCGAAGAGGGTGAAGAAGACGAGGGTGTGGATGGTGGCTGCCTTGCCGGTGACGCGGAGGCTGCCAAAGTCGACCCACCGGTGCGTGCCGGGGAGCTCGATGAGCAGGCCCGGCGAGAGCAGCACGAAGAGCGCCACGCCGACCACCACCGGCGCCCAGTCCAGCATCTCTGTCTCTGTGTCGCCGGCCTCTCGTTATTTCTTCAGCTGGTTAATTAGTTTCCCCTGCCGCCTAGCCTAGCAGCTGCCTCTCAGCCAGATCACTTCCGGTAGCTAGGCAATGTATACTGCCGCGTACATGCTCTCGCTCGCATTGTGTGGATGAGCAGGAAAGAAAAGGGGAGAGGGAAAGGGAGGAAGTGATGGAGCGAAAAAGAGAGGGAGGGAGGGATATTCATTGAGGAATGGGACGTCGCGTTGATCTGATCTGATCCTGATGAGGAGGGTGAGAAAGAAAGTGGGGAGGCGAATCGGATGAGCAGAAAAGAAGAAAATGGAACGAGGATGGGCCGTGAAAACGAGCGTTGCAGATGCCCAAGGGCACCTGATTGCGCCTGCCTGCTTTTTGATCGAACAAAAAAAAAACGTTGCTTCGTCAAATTCATCACTCTGTCATCAGTAAGGTATGGTACACCAAACCAAAGTACCGCTACTACCAAACAGCTGACGGTTGCGTTCTGTTTTCTTTCCTCCTTTCGCAAAGCCTACGAATTCTACTGGGCCTCCATACAGGGATTCTACTGGCGCAAGCCCAACAGCAGTCCTACTCTAGGTAGAGAGAGAGCGAGCGCAATCCACCACCAGGCCACCCAGCCCACCACCCACCTTCCCCTAAAAAAAAAAAGACCACCACCACCACGCTCCTCGCGGCGCGCCGGTGGGTCCCGCTGTGTGCGCGATGCCCGTGCGGCCGTGCACAAGCAAAGCAAGGTAGCGACGGCCGACGGCTAGGATCCATCCAATAGCCAGCAACGCCTGCCCGCGCACGGCGACGAGTGGATTCCTTGCGCGCACCCACCCTATGACCCACACGAGGCTGGACCACGCTCCGTACCACTGACGCGTGGGCCCCACCCCGGCGTCGCTCTCGCCGCACGCGATCCGTCGTGGAGCGCCCGCGTGGGCCCCACCGCCCTTTCCCTTCCCTCCTCCTCAAATGCTGCCACTGGCGGCGAGCGGGGCGCTGCGTGCGCCGAAGAGAGGTGTTCCAGAAGGCCAAAAGGGCGAAGCAGATCGATTCGGAGAGAGAGAAGGGGGAAGGGCAGAGGCGGGGAGGGCGGGCGAGCGAGCCGCCGGCGGCGGCGATGGCGGACTGGGGCCCGGTGATCGTGGCGACGGCGCTGTTCGTGCTGCTCACGCCGGGGCTGCTCTGCACGCTGCCGGGGCGGGGGCGGGTGGCGGAGTTCGGGAGCATGCACACCAGCCCCATCGCCATCATCGTCCACGCCATCCTCTACTTCGCCCTCATCACCATCTTCCTCATCGCCATCGGCATCCACATCTACGCCGGCTAGCGCTACCTAGCCGCCGGGAGCCACGGGAGATCGGGATAGACTGCTGCGTTTCGCTCGCCGCCGCCGGCGTGGGTCGGAACGAACGAGATCCGAGTTTCCCTCTCTAGTTCCTCTCTCTCCTGCTTATGATTTGTTATTGTGGTCTCTTCTGGTTGTAATCGGTCAAGACTATGAATGCAATCTTGCTTATCGATCCATAGCCCTGTTCTGCTGACGCGCTCCTCCGACCCGATTTGGTGCTCTAGATTAATTGCTCGCTTCCTTCGTTTGGCTGCTTGCTCGGTTGGTGTGGCCTCGCGTGCTGTGTGCATGTTCGAGGCCAGCGATTGGTGATTCGTCGCTTGGACTTGTGCGCAACTGCGCTTGCGCCACCGACGATGGACACCGAGAATCCGGAAATGGAGGGCGCACTCGCATCTGCTCGCCGAGTGGAAATGCATTAATCCAAGTGTGTACAGCGCCGGTGAAAGCGATGGGACGTTGCCATTGTGCAAGACGATAATGTAGGCTACTTCAAATTTAGTCATCTCAAATGATTAGTCATCTTGACTGGTTAGGGCGTCAGGAATGTATAGGGGCGATCCGGTCTTATAAATGGGTCCTACGGCAGTCTGAGGTCCGGCCTCTTGTGTATGAGACCAAGGCTGACCCATAAGGTGGGTCCCGCATGAGGTAAAAACAATTCTTTCAATCCCTTTTCTATCTCGGCTTTCTTCTAACTCTCTTTCCTCCCGTCGCTTTCCGTGAGCTGTGTGGTCATCCATCGATTTTTTTTATTTGCTTACGACCGGGCCTTTAGCCTGAGGCTGGGTCTTTACCTTTTTCTTGAGACCATCTCTTAGGACCGGCTCCCTTATATATGAGGTCGACCCTAAAAAGCCTAAGGTCGGTAAAATCTGCACACTAGTGATGCCCTTACTAGATTCATTGATGATATTATGAATTTTAGACAAATATATTCTAGGTTCATAGAAGATGACATGAATTTGGACACTCAAAATGGCACTCAGGATGACTAACAATTTGAAACGGAGGGAGTATAAGGCAGCGTATCATACGGAAACTAATCTCTCTATAGAAACTATGAAAACTGTAATCTGGGCCATAAGAATTTGATCCAAGAGCATGCTCGGATGAGGTGGGAGGGGTGATTTGCAAAAGTGCCTTTGCAAATCACTCCTCTGGCCTCCTTGAACTTTGTGAATCACCACTCCCACCTTCCATGAACGCATCCTCGGATCAAGATTGTGTGGTTCATATTGAAGTTTTTATAGTTCCCACGGGGGTTTGGTTTCCGCTAGATATGTCCCTTGTATATAAAGTATTTAGCAAAGACATTGGGCCTGTTTGGATTGTTGGGGGTAAATATTTACCTCGAGGCAAATGTTTTGCACCATCTATTTGCCCTTAACAAATTTAGCCTCTTGGGGCGTTTGGATTACAGGACAAATGTTGATGGGCTAAGCATATAATGGTCATTTTTCTAATAAAGGGCTGGTTATTTTCGGTCATTTGCCCAAATTTAATACTCTTTAAGGGCAAATGAAATTAGAGGGATAAAACACTTGCCTCACCCTATTTGCCCCTACATGTTTGGTATTTTTGGGGTAAATTTAGGGGCAAATTTGCCCATTTATTGCATTTTCTCCTACATCCCATCCAAACATGACCATTGTCACAAAGTCTGGGTGGTGAGGTGGTTATCACGTTAGTCTCAGAATGTAGGAATAGGAAAAATGTAGGATTTGGGTTGGTTGGCGATTGTAATTTTATAGAATTTAGAATGTATGAAACTTCCCAATAAAACCTTTGATGAGTATATTAGAAAAACATAGGAACTTGAGGAGAGAGATAGACACAAGTTAAAGGAAAGTTTCCAAGAGGTTGAACTTCATGTTAGATTTCCTCCAACATTCCTATGGATTGAGCCATTTCATAGAAATTTTGTAGGATTCTTGGATATCCGATCCTTTATTCCAAAGGGCTACATAGGAAATTTTCATATAGAAACGAATTCCTACAAAATTCCTCTACCAATCCCTAATTCGAGAACTTATACTTCCTTTAATAAGTATTCTAACACACAAAATGACACGACCGATCATCGGAAATTTAATTTGTACTTCCTCCATTCCAAATGGTAAGTCATTCCAACAATCTTGCAAAGTCAAACTATTTTATATTTGACCTAATTTATAGACTACTCTCTCCATTTTAAATTGTAAGTCATTCAAATATTCTTGGAGTGCCAAAGCATTTCAAGTTTGACTAAATTTATACAATGAAATAGTAAAATTTATGATATCAAATAAGTATCATTAGTTTCTTCATTAAGTCGATTATGGACTATATCTATTCGGTTCCATAAATTTTTGTGACCACTCTATAATTTTGGTCAAACATATTGGGTCAAATTTTTTTGGTCAAACATAAAATAGTTGACTCCCCAAGAATCTTAGAATTACTTACAATTTAGAATAGAGTGAGTAGATCACAAAGATTTACGATTTAAGACACCAAATAGATATTACCTTCTTTCCAAAATATATCTATGTTTAGCCTTTTTAAAGCATATTAAGAAGTGTGATAAAATGTCTCATATACCGTTTGATTTAACATATCAATGCACACACACGCATATATATATATAGTAACTCTATATGCTACCCTGGTTACCGAATAACAATTCAGTACCCGAGCCCATCCGAGTCCCCACCCTAAACCCGCGGCGAGCGCATCTCTCCTCCCCAACCGTTCCACCCGACTAGTCGGTTTCTGGTTTTATTTTTCTTCCGGTTTGTTTTTTATCCTTCGGTTGTTCCCTTCCCTCTGTCACTTTTTTCTATAGATCGTGGGCGAATCAGTTTCCAATTTCTCGCGACGCTCAGCCTACCTCCGGCGATCCGCTGGCGATGCGGCGATTCCCCTTCCCGTCCGGCCCGGGCGAGCTGCAGAACGACGTCCCAGCCGGGCTCCTGTTCTCCTCCTCGCCATTGATAGAGATGCTCTCGTTTTTGTTTGCTGCACCCTGGTCCGGCGGCCGCAGCAGTGCAATCGCCCCTCGATGCTGTGGATTTCTTCGGATGACTCTCCATTAATACCCCCGCGTGAGGTACCATCAGAGTCCTTTCCCTTCTTGGCTCCATGGCAGCTCTACTGACTGGTGCCCTGCAGATCCAGAATGTGAGGATCATAATCGGTGCTGAGTTCGCGGATCTGTACCGGAGCATCTGCTATTCCGGTGGATTGGAAGATTGCAGCCACGAAGATTGGAGCGGCGCCGCAAGCATGGAGCTGGACTAGCCTTCGCTGAGCCTCCACTCCCCTCGGATCTGGCCCCATCATGCCGCAGCTGGAGGGGGAGGTCAAGTCCGTGCACGCTAGCCCCCTCTCCACATTAGAATCTTCTACTCAGTAGCTCGCAGGTACTCTTTGGAGCGGACGACTTTTTTTGGACGAGTCTTCAGCGATGTCCTCCGGCTTAATCAGGTCCCCTCTTTTCTCAACTGTATCCCATTGCCCCTCCCACGATGACTTGTGATGATTGTTACTGTCATGAGTGGAGAGTTCATTTGGTCGGAAAACACTTCTCTTAGATAATCAGCTCCTATAGAAAATCGGAATCAGATGGAGCTTTACCAAACATACCCTTAATATGTGGGCGCAACAACTAAACGGTGGCGCTCCTGGCTCGGCCATGGTATACGGTGGAGTCAAGGGTGGGCCCATAGGGTATTCAATGGTATTTTGAGTATCAATTGTTTTTGCTAGTCAATGCTATTCAAATATACAGCTGAATATATATATGTTAAAAATATGTTTAAAACACACATTTTCTTTACCTTTTGAACTTTGGAATACCAATCCCTTAACTCTTGTTCCCGCCTAGTCCTGGTCGTCAGGGTTGCACATGGCATTTTGCCCAGTCTTATTGATGATAATACTCGTATACAATTTATATTACTATCATATTCTGCCTATATTATTAGCAAAGTTGTTATTGGTATACGATTAGTAATAACCATTAGATTATTAACATAGTCATTTTCTAACACAAGTTTTCTGCATCCATTTCTAAAGGCATTTAAAAATGAAAATATTTGAAATAATGAAATTGTGCACACAAACATACTCTTTTTTTCTCCCATGTGACAGTTAATTATTTCTGTGTCATGCTCCAGATGGCACCTGAGAGGCTGAAAGCTATTTTTAACGATTGCAACAACGTCCTAAGGCATACTAGTTTTTGATATTTACCAGATATTCCATGTCTAGAATTTATATATTATAACACGCTTAGTTTCTCACCATGATTAGTCCCATTAGTGATAATAAAAATATTTTATTTATATCTAACATGGAACCACACTTTGTGTTGCTGCACATATATACAAGTCCAACGGTAATTATATTTGATGCGACAAACAACCATCCAGCTAAAAGTAAACTAATTTTAGTAATTCACTACTACAAATAACGTTTTTGGGGCAGATGCGGTATACAAACTGTCCCCGCTTTTTGTAGATAAAATATAATAAGCGTTAGGGGTGATGGCAATTAATAGGACATCAAAATTACTTTTCACTACATTCTCATTTACTTGTAGTTAATAAATTCGTTGCCACAAAACGAGGATTCATCATTGTAAATGTGGATGGTGCTTTCCAAATTCAGGAGATGCTAGTTTGGGTGGAATTATCTGAGACCACAATGGCAATGTAATCCTCTCGGTGTGGCGTGTTCTTCATCATTGTGATTCGGCTGAAGAGGTTGAAGCCCTGGCTTGCCGTGAAGGGGTGCGTCTAGCAACGGAATGGGTGAAAAAACCAACTATCTTGAAGTCTGATTGTTCTAATGTGGTTGCAGCTCTGCATGCCCTAAATGCAGATAGAGGTAAAATCTCACACATCATAAATGAGATAAAAGAAGCCATGCTTCTGCTCCCAGGTTGTGAGGTTAACAACGTTAGAAGAGAGTGCAATGGAGTACCTCATGAACTAGCTCATTTAGCTAAAAGAACGGTGCAGTGTACTGTGTGGAGAGACAATGCACCGAGTTGTGTAAATGAGCTCCTTATGGAGGATTGTAAACACTTGATACCTGGATAAATATATGCACTCTTTTCCCGCAAAAAAAAAACAAGCATTCAAATAGATATCTCTTTACTATGTATAGTACCATCTAAGTAATAATTCATCACCACAACATTTTGGTACCACAGAAATAAAAATATGGCGCCGATTATATTTTCTGAATGTGATAAAATAATTCTAAACTGAAAGTTGGTAGGCCTCCCATGAATTGGAGTCACACATAAGACCTCACTGTTTGCGAGCACTTGAATTTTTGTTATCGCACTTGATCAACCTTTTCTGTATATATTGTAAATAGCATCGGTTTATACTCTTTCTAAAGCAGCACTGGCTCATAATTGTGGTAACAGGAAAAAGTAGTGCTATTTGCAACGATTATGAATTAGTTCATGGTGCTAAACACTTTGATGTTGCAACCAACCTTCAAAGTTTCTAAATGTATCGCCATGTCAAATGCATTGCCACAAAATTAATTGTTCGTTGTACGAAACATACTTTTCATGTAAAAGTTTGCAATGATATCGAGTACCTTGTTAATGCCAGGTTCAATCTCGTTTAATTCCTCAAAAATCTTGACAATATCAGGCCTTTTCTGCCAATCTTTCTCTAAGCAGTCCAATGCTGTCTGAGTGCATGTCTCTACTTGGCGGCAATATGCTTCAAGTGAGAAATCACTGTTGCATGTTGCCTGCCACCTTTTCCTCCAGTTTTTGCAAACCTAAGAAATCGAGATGTCAAGATGCACAATTCACATTCAAATGTGAATACGACATCATCTGATTAAAAATTTGATCCTAATAGAAAGTAATATCATTCCTCACCTGATCAACAAATTCACCCGAAGTCATGCGGTCTAAACATTTGTGGTAGCTTTTTGGCCCTGACACTATCTGTATTATGATGACACCTAAGCTGAATATGTCAAACTTCTTTGAGATTTTCTTTTTGTCTATGTATTCTGGTGGCTTGTACCCACTGCATTGTGCATTACATGCAATGAAATTCATTGTAATGCACAGACGTTTTTTTTTTGTGATTAGAAAAAAAGGATGTATTCAGATGAAGTATTTGACTTACAGTGTTCCAAATGAACATTGTGTGGCCATCGTTAGTTGATCACCAAAGATCCTGGATAAACCAAAGTCTGCAATCTTTGGCACCATGTTCGTATCCAGCAAAATGTTGTCAGGTTTCAGGTCTAAGTGTAAAAGTGGTTCTTCCAGGCCCTCATGAATATACCTTAAACCTTCACATGTTCCCTTAATAATGTTGTACCGTGTCTCCCAGTCAAGTCCACAAGACTCATCTGCAGTGGTAAATAAAAGGATTATCGTTCCATTAATCAATCAAATACTGATATACATGAACATTTCCTTTGAAGACACAGAAAATAGAGCAGAAGCATACCAGAAAGATGTTTTTGAAGGCTCCCTTTATCCATGAACTCAAAGCAGAGTGCTCTATGAGTATTCTCACCAAGCACTGTCCTTCCGTTGCACTTTATAGGTGTTTGCTCTATTTCATAGCAATAACCAAGAAACTCTACAATGTTGCCATGCTGAACCTTGGTGAGGTTACGAAACTCATTCCGAAACTGCTAGTGGTCAAGATCTGAAATTCCATCTCGAAGTATTTTTACAGCAACATGCTTTCCAGTTTTAGTCACTCCCTGTTAGAAATACATGACAAGCAGAAAAAGAATGAAAAATATAATGTTGACACTGCCATTATTCTTCTTGCAATGTTATTGGCATGGAATTGCCACATTTGATTGAGGTGCGGCAACTTGTTTAGCAGCATGTCGACCACTTTGCATATAACATCAAGTAAGGCAGGATGTTAGTACATTGGTAATGTTTTGTTTAAATGTACTACAGTGTCTCGTTAGATTTATCCATAACAAAGCAAGTCCAAATCTTACCTTGTAGACTGTTCCAAATCCTCCTTCCCCAACCTTCTCCGATAAATCATCTGTAATTTGTCGTAAATCGTTATATGTTAGCTCCTCTGGTTCTTGCATACTGTTGACCAGTCGCTCTCTGTCCCTTCCTGTTCTTTCTGCTCTCACAAAGATTGTCCGGTGAGTAAATTAGACCATTTATATAATGCTAATAAGTAATAACATGCCAGGAGCTCAAGAATAGCGTTTTATCTATAAATTACCAGAAGCTAGGTCTTCTGATATATCCGGATCAGATGCAGAGCAGCTTGTTAGGACAACTGGACGAGATTGTGCCCAATCAAGGAGACGCTAAAGTTGATGCGATACTATAGGCGCAAGGTTGTTAAGGATCGTACCTTAACTTTGTAAGCAACGGAAGGGGAACCCAGGGAAGGGCAGCACGGAATGTTTTTTTTTTGTGGCAGTTAATTTATCTGTGTAGCAAATCCCAACCTCTTGCTACTGTTTGGAAAGGTGGAGAGCAGCGGCAGCACCTGGAGGGGAAGGTTGAGCAGCAACGGCGCCTGGGAAGGAAGGGCAAAGGGCTAGTGCAGCGATGCTTGGACGGAAGCGAGGCGGCAGCTTGCCTGGACGGAGATGGAGCGGACAAGCACGGTGTCGATAATTGCCGGGCGGCTATTGCGTGAGCTTGAGGCCGCAAGCCTTGGACAGGGGAGACCCATTGCCTCTGGGTAAGGAATAGACACCTGGACACACTCGGCATGAACTTTTATTCCATCTCGATCTCTCTCGCGCTCGGCGAGATGCAATTTTAAAGTTGTCTGGTCAAGGATAAGGAGTACACTGAATTTGTTATTGCTTAAAATATATAGGATAATGATTCGTCAGAACACTCAGTTGCCACAGCAACAACGTGGAACATAAGCAATTGTTTTTCATCAATTGTTACGTAGAAAGTAAACCTCTCTTGTCACAGCAACAACAGGAATTGATAGTTTGCTCAAGTCCTGCATGTTCACCCGTCAGGTACTGTAGCTAGGACTATAGTCAAGGCTCTTGTGAACAAGGAGCAGGACATCACAGATGACATTGTGGTCTCAGTGGTTGAAGGTGATAGGGCTAGAACTTTCACGGTTCCTATTTTTATTCTGAAAGCATCTGATGTGGTCATTGGAGGGGATGAGGAGCAGCCGCCAGAGAATGGTCCTGCACACCCATTGCCTTTTCCTGCTCCGAACTGGATTCCACTTTTGGGTGTAAACTCAGAAAGCTCCAATGTTGCCATGGGTGAGAAAGAAAATATGCCCAATGCTGGTCATGGGATATTTGAGGCCTCCAGTGATCATGAGCATTCACCCCAGCAAATGCATCATGAAGGCCAAGAATTCAATGATGACCAAGAGGCAGGGATTCCGACTGAGTCTGCTAATCAGATCACCTGTCCCCTGCTGCAAGAGACTTTGAAGCGTCGGGTGGCCTGATTCGAAGTCAGACTAACTTGCCTGTTGAGAATGTTACTTCTGAGCCTGTTGCAAAGATTGTTCCTGAAGCCAGTTTTATGCGGATTGTGCTGATCTTTGGTCCGCGTTGGCTTTGATCCCTGTGACTACTGCACCAGCATTCTTGGTTCCTCTGCATGTTGTCCTTGATGAGGTGATTTCTTCTTCTTTATCCCAAAATTCTTTTTCTGGTGCTTCATCTTTTGCTCAGATCAATGGTTTACTCATTAATCTGGATACTATGGTACCGGCTTATCTGGCAAAATCTGATGTCCTGTGGCATTTGGCCAAGATTTTGGTGGATCAGGATCAGGAGGCTGATCAAGTGGAGGGGGCTACTGCAGACACTGAAGTGCAGATCCTTGACAAGATGCCACCCTCTAAGGCACCAAGGAAGCGTAGGGAAAGGAAGTCTAGAGGTCATGTTGATGTTAAGTTGCTGAGAAGAAGCACACGGCTGAACAATGATGGATTCAGGACCTCTGCTGCTGCTTCATCTGCTCCGATGGAAGTGTCTACATGCCCAGTGGTCGATCCTGCTGTCCCACATGAGGCTGATGAATTTGTCTCAATCTATGTGGGTTCTTCTTCCTCTACGATGATCCCAGCTCCACATGTGCCGGTGGATACTCTCCATGCCTTAGGTACTGAGTACCTCAAGATGCCATCTGAGATGGTCTCGGTGGATGCCCTCCTTGCATTTGATGATGAATCATTGTAATAGGGCTAGTTCTTGGAGCCCTTGCTGTTTCTGGGTTCGCTCTTTTGCTCAAACTTTCAGTAGCCATCTGCTATTGTTACTAAGAATCATGGTGAATGCTTGTGTGAACCTTTTGGTTACTTCTCTGAACATCTTAAATCTTAGCACAGTTGGTAGCTTCTCTCATCTCTTTGGGCTCAGCATTTTTACTTGGTTTTGCTTGTGGATTTTGAAATCTGCATCTTTGCCTCCACTGAATTGTTACATGTCTAGGTTTATATTTGGACATAGGGGTAGTAATCGGCAATGTGCTATTGATGAGTAACCGAATATGGTCTATCCTCTCATGGAACGTGAGGGTAATGAATTCACAAGGGAAATTGGATCACATACGAAATAAAATTGCTGAGAGTGGAGCAGCAATTGTTTGCCTGCAAAAAACTAAGAGAAACTCGTTTGATCAGCAGTACATCTCCCAGTTCTGCCCTCGACACCTCAACAAGTTTGCCTTCTTTCCCTCAAATGGAGCTTCAGGGGCGGGATGTAATTTCCGATAATGCTTACTCGATTAGTGTAAAATTCAGATCTTCTGCATATGGTGCGGAGTTTCACCTCACTAACATCTATGGACCTTCTACACCGGTGGAAAAGGCCTCTTTTGTGAACTGGTTGTATAACTTTGACGCCTCTTCTTTTGAGGAATGGATTTTGCTTGGGGACTTTAATTTCATCATATCACCATCAGATAGGAACAAACTAGGGGGATGTGTGAGCAACATGCTCCTTTTTAATGATCTAATCCAGCACTTGGACTTAGTGTCCCTTTTGAAGGAAGGCAATATACATGGAGTAACATGCAGGATGATCCTCTTTTAGAAAAATTGGATTAGGTTTTTACTTCACTATCATGGTCACTGTCGTATCCAGCTACCTCTGTTAAGCCTTTGTCTCGGCCAACTTCTGATCATATTCCATATGATGAAAGAATGGATTCCCATGTGCCAAAGTCTTCAATATTCAAATTTGAGAATTTCTGGGTGCACTTTCCTGGCTTCCTTGATGTGGTTGAGTTGCACTGGCATTCTAATCCTTTCTTTGCTAATATGGCCAAAACAATTAGTGGGAAATTCAAGCAGCTGAGAGTTGGACTGAAAAAATGGAGCAGAGAATTTTCACAGTTGTCTAAGTTGATCAATAATTGCAGCTGGGTCCTGGCTCTCCTAGAGGGATTGGAGGAACAACGATCCCTTAGCCTGGTGGAAAAAAATTTCAGGAAATCGGTTAAGCAGCATCTACAAAATCTGTTGGAAGCAAAGAGAAAGTACTAGAAACAAAGATCAACTGTGAGGTGGGTAAAGTTTGGTGATGAAAAATACCAAACCTTTTCAAGCTATGGCCACCCATATTTTCAGAAGAAATCAGATTACCACACTTTTATTAGAAGATGGTTGTTCAGTGAGTGATCACTCTTTGAAGGCAGGGGCTTTATGGGCCTCCTTTAAAAATAGGTTGGGTATTTCAGAATATCAGGGCATGTTATTTGATCTTTCAAGTCTCATACAACCAATGGATCTCCCGGTGATGGATTCTCCTTTTTCTAAGGAGGAAATTGACAATGTCAGCAAGGAAATGGCTCCTGACCATGCCCCAGGGCGATGGATTTAATGGTCTCTTTAGAAAAAGTGTTGGCCCATAATATGTGAAGATTTCTATAGGTTGTGTGAAGCCTTCTATGAGGAGAGAGTAGATTTAAAGTGTATCAATGGATCCTATATCACTTTAGTACCCAAGAACGACACACCACTCACAGTTAATGACTATAGACCTATTTCTCTGCTGAATTCTTCACTTAAGCTGCTTACAAAACTCTTGGCTAATCGCCTTCAGCAAGTTTTTCTGGAGGTTATTCATGAGAATCAATATGGATTTCTCAAGGGTAGAACAATACAGGATTGTCTAGCTTGGGCTTTTCAATTTCTGCACATCTGTCATCATAGTAAAAGAGAGATTGTTATCCTGAAGCTTGACTTTGAAAAGGCCTTTGATAAAATTGAACACCAAGTGATACTGGACATGCTAAAGCATAAGGGATTTTCAGATAAGTGGATTGCATGGATTGGAATGATTCTTTCATCTGGAACTTCCTCTATCCTCTTGAATGGTGTCCCTGGGAAGCCTTATGAGTGTAAAAGAGGTGTTAGACAGGGGGATCCTTTGTCCCCACTCCTGTTTGTCATGATGCAGCTGCTAATAACATACTGAAGCATCCACTGGGATAGCTTTGGAGGTGATTTACCCCATTGTTCAGTATGCAGATGATACCTTACTTGTTATGCTTGCTGATGAAGCCCAGCTTCTCAATCTCAAAGGTATCTTGGATACCTATGCCCAATCCACTGGTCTTAGGGTAAATTTTCAGAAGTCTTCTTTGATGCCAATTAATGTGGCTCCTTCTAAGGTTTGTTCCCTGGCTACGGCCATTGGATGTCAAATTGGTTCTATGCCCTTCACTTATCTAGGTTTGCCTCTTGGAACCACTAGCCCCACAGTTGAAGAATACATGCCTCTCCTGAACAAAATAGAGAGAAGAATGATGGGACTCAATAAGCTTGTCTCTTATCATGGCTGTCTCATCTTTGTTAACTCTGTACTTTCTTCTCTCCCCACTTTTTATTTGTGCACTATGCGAGTCCCTATTACTATTTTGGATCAATTGGATCGATACAGAAAGCATTGGCTTTGGGATAAAGGGGACCTCACAAGAAAGGATGGATGTCTGGTTTCATGGGAAGTGGCATGTCAATCTAAAGAGCAAGGGGGGCTGGCAATCATTGATCTAAGAACACAAAACTCTGCCCTTCTTATGAAACACCTGCACAAGTTCTATAATCATGCTGATATTCCTTGGGTAAATCTGACTTGGCAATGCTTATATTCCAATGATATTGTTCCACACATGAAATGCCCAGTTGGTTCTTTTTGGTGCAGAGATGTGCTGTCCCAGGTTGATAACTACTTCAAGATTACATCATGTAAAGTCAATACTGGAAATTCAGTTTGTTTTGGACCGATCTCTGGGATCTTGGCATTTTGCAATGGCGTTTCCCTCAGCTCTTCTCTTTTGTCCAAAACAAGAAAATTTTTGTTAGGACTTTCCTGTCAGGATGCCCATGCCAATTTTTTCACTCCTCTATCCATCAGGGCTGCTGACCAGTTGGAGGTTTTAGTTGATCTGATACAGAACCTAGAGCTTGATGACACTAGCAGGGACCATTGGCATTATATATGGGGAGACAACGAGTACGCTTCAAAGAAAGCATATGTGCAATTGCGAGGTTCTGCCCTGGTTAGTCCAGTGTACAAGTGGATGTGGAAATCATTTGCAAGGGGCCGTAATAAATTCACCTTTTGGTTGCTTCTCAGAGACAGACTTAATACCCGGAATGTGTTAAGGAGAAAGAGAAGGATTTTGGATAGCTATAATTGCCCCCTGTGTACCTTGAGTGATGAAGAAACATCTATGCACCTGTTCTTTTTGTGCCCCTTTTCACAATGGCGCTGGCGATTTCTTTACATACAGTGGGATACCTCCTTAGAATTTATGGAGATGATCATTCAGTCGAGAAGGGATTTTCAGTCTAAAGTGTTCAGAGAAATTATTATTCTAGCAGTTTGGGCAATTTGGACTCATAGAAATGAGGTGATCTTTGATGGGGTACCTCTATCCCTTAGGCGATGGAGGTCTATCTTCACGGAGGAATTTAGACTCATAATTTACAGAGCTAAACCCTCCCTGAAGTTGGAGTTAGAGGATTAGTTGAGTAGTTTCCAATAAGTTTTTTTTTCTAATTTTTTCATTTAGGCCTGAGGCCTTGTACTATGTAAATACTTCTTCATATATTAATTAAAAATTTCAGTAGGGACATCCCCTGCTGTTCTCTCAAAAAAATATGAGATCATAACAGCCCAATGAAAGAACTCTAGCCTAAGTAGTGAAGGAAGTCCTTGAGTCCACCAGTTGTCACACCCCGAAATTTGGGATTTCGGATGTGATTAGAAATAAAATTAAATAAACAATTTTCATTAATTATTAAAACTTTTCCAACATTTGTTCAATTATCAGGATATATATTATAGGAAAACAATCATTTTCCTAAATTAAATAAATATGATTCGTGTTGCTTAATAATTGAAATGTTGCATTCATGCCGTTGCATATAATATTTCTTGAGTGTGAGATTTCAAAATACGTTTAGACGTTGATCAAATCCTTCCTGATAATTTCCTAGATTTTCTGGGAATTAATTCTCTTTTCCTTAGAGTCAAATCCATTTATTGGAAGGCTTTAAATTCCCTTTTCTTGGACTCCAAATATTTTATTTCGGTTCAAAGTCTCCAACTCTATCTCTGGAAGTTTTCCTAGGATTTTTGGAGCTTTGAAGAGAATTTTTGAGGTTTAAATGCATTGTCTAGAATTTCCTGGATTTGTATTTGAACTAGAAATCTATTTCCCGAAATAAAATCTAATTCTCCATTTTTTTTCCTTGGGCCGACCATCTCTTCGTCTGGCCCATCACCCAGCTCAAGCCTGCAATGCCTTTCGGCCCAAACCGTTCTTCTCTCCCACCAGCTCTCTCTCTCTCTCTCACCGCCATGTGGGCCCCGCACGTCAGCATCTCCTTCCTCCTCGTGTTCCAGCCGGACTCTGTCCGAGCTTTGCCGCCGCCGTGCTCTCTGTCTTGGCGCCCACGCCAAGGACTCCCTCTCCCGGCCTATATAGGGCGCTGCCCTTCTCTCTTCGCGCACGACCCCAAATCCTGCCCCTTTGCGCCACCGGTCGCCGCCAATGGAGTTCGCCGGAGCAAGCCAAGCCGCCAGCCGTTGGTCCCGATTCGCCGCAAGCCGAGGCAAAGGAAGGAAACGGACACCACCACGGGCTTCACAGAGCCAAGGCACGCCTGCTGGATGGGTTATCGTCGCTGTTCCGCCATCGGAGTGATTCCACCACGAGAGCGTCGTATCATCGCCGCTGCCGGCCAAATTCCGGGCACCGCCATCCACCTCAGCCGCCGGTGAGAGTCTCCTCGTGATCCCAGTCCTCCCCTCTCTAGACCCCAGTCCACCAAATCGCTGGCGAGGCCGACGAGCAGAGCCCTGTCCGCCATGGCTCAGAGCTCTTGAGCTTTTGCGATTAGACCCCTAGAGTCCTTTGTAATATTTAGCCCTTTATTTGTGTCTTGTGAATGTTACAGGAAACCCCCTGCAGCCAGTAGATCCTTTCACTCTAATCCAAGCCTTGCATCTTTTCAGATCTAACCCTAACCTTTGACCTTTTCGCGCACACTATTCTTTGTGTCTTGCAAATCTTCTTAGATAGCCCCTGAAATCTGTAGTCCTTCACGATTAGATCCCTGCAGCCTTTAGAAGCTAATAGTTTCCACGTTTAGTCTCCGTTTAATCTCGTTCTCGTTGCGATAGATTCATATCATCTTAAACAACACGTTAGAAGCAATGTTCCCTGTTCTATAATTTATTTAATAAAATAAAATATTAATTTGATTAATGCTTACTTTAGTGTTTTACAAATAAAATCTATTTAGATCATACAACGATTTTTCATAGACTAATAATTAATTTTTTAATGATAAATATTTAAATTACTTCTCCTATATAAAACTTGACTAGGTTTATACATCGACTATTATAAATAAATATTAACTTGATTAATATTTATTAACTGGCTTTTCTAATTAAAAGCAAAATAGGTTTGAACCTCGTTTCTATGAATAAATCTAATATGATTAATACTATTATTATAATTTCTTTCTAAATAACAATATGGCTAGTTGAACATTGCGCATAAAGTTGTGCGCTAGATTCTCTCATGTTTTATTTCAAATTAAAATGTTTAATTGGTATAGTCATTATATGAATATTTGCAAATAAAATTGATTAAGCTTTAACCCATCTTTTTATATCAAAGTATAATTTGATTAATTTAAATACTGAATATTTCAATAAATATTTATTACATGCCTTTTCTTAATTAAAATAAAAGAAGCATATAGCCTTTTGTTTCTTTTGTATTATAAATCTTTCGGTAGTTGTATCCTTTCAACCTTAGCTCTGTTTTCAACGTTTCTTGCGTTTTCGTGATTGTAGTATCGAGCCCCATCGTTTAGTACGTTCTTTTAAAAGCTTTTCTTTTGATTGATGTATTGTTCTTAGTTGTACCTATTTCTTTGCTTGCATGTTTGTGCTTGTGCTCGATGTTTGCTACGATTAGAGGAGCATCGTTCCAAAGCTGTCAAGAACAAGACTTGAAGACTGAGCAATGATATTCTTTTGCGGAAAGGCAAGTGTCCCTAACCATCCTTCTACCTGTGCTTTATAAGATCATATATGTTAATCGGAACATGGAGAACCACCCGGGATTATCCGTACAACCATAATACTATATGGCTCTGGTCTTGGCTAAGTAACTAGATGAACTATGTGTTGTGTTTGCACTGCTAGTGGTGGAATTTTGGGGCAGTACCGGCATGGCAGGTGTGGGGATCAGAAGGCTAGGCCTTGCCGTTGTAACCATGGTCTTTGGGGAGCAAACACATACATATAGGAATTCTTTGGAAAGGCCTCGTAGCGTCCCTATGCAGTCACACCTCGGAAGTGTGATACGTGCTTTGGCTGGCATAGTATGTTTGGGTTTAAAGTTCTTCGGAGCTTTTATGTGAATTATGGTGAAAGTGTACAACCTCTGCAGAGTGTAAAACTGTTATAACAGCCGTGTTCGCGGTCATGAACGGCCTGGACCCTCACATGATTAATATACTTGAAGTTGATATTAAATTGTTCTGGTTATTTCGGTGGCCTTGCTGAGTACCAACCATAAGTGTACTCATCCTTGCTTATTGCTGCTCAGTATTCAGAAGGTATGTGAAGTTGTTGAAGATGATGCTAGGCGTACGCAAACCCCAGTCAACTGCCTGTGGTGAAGAGTTCAAGATTCCGCTGCTAGAAAATGTTTGTAATGTCTTTATTTTATTATTTCCGCTGTAACTTTGTGTTCTGTTTATTCATGGAGTCTATCATATGTGTGAAACTTGATCCTGGCACACATATGAGATGCATTCGGTTTGTCCTTTATAAAACCGGGTGTGACACCAGTTCAATTGCTTAAAAATTTGATCGGTTGACAATTTGCCAGCATCGGTACTGGTCACTTTTTTTCTGAGAAAGGGATCATATTTTATTAAATAGAACTCCTTTTACAATTGAGACCGCAACATAAAACAAAATTACATAAAAATATGTCCTAGGCCCCTATCCTTCGTCTTCTATGCATCCGGCAATGTCCACTGTTTCAGGAAACTCTATCACCATGGAACTTTGCTCCAGCCATGAAAATCGCAATTCCCACCAAACAAAAGACTCCACAATTGCGGAGACCGCATAAGAGGCGCAATATGCTCAACCACTCTAGGGAGTAAAGGACACTGAAAGCACATCAGCCATATCTTCCGAAGGTTGAACTGGTCATAAGATCCGACACCATCATTAGCCATGGCTAGCGACGCCCGAAACCACATATCCGCCACCACCAGTAGTATCACCGGCAGCCGGAAAGACGATTCCACCAAAGGAGAAAATAGATCTGATCCCTCCTGAAAGAGGGCCAGCCAACGTACCTCGATCCCTCAATGAAGAACATGTCGCCGCGAAAGAAAGCAACGTATCCATCGGATGAAATTCAGTACTAATCAGACAGCCAAATTGAAAACATCAAAACGACAGTCCAAATCCTAGCCTCGATCCCTCCTGAAAGAGGGCAGACCCCTGCGCCTCCTAACACCGGCTAAGAAGCCGGAGGGAGGAGAAACGTGGGCCGGCAGGGGCGGCGGCGGCAGAACTCGCGAGTTGCCAAGTCAGGAGCCCCATCGTGGGTTTGTGCAGCTGTATTCCTTAGTCCATGCTGATCCAACCTCAGTCTGCATTGGTATTGGTCACTTGGGTTGTGTCACATGGTTGGGTTGGAATATTAAGTTGCACCACACATCTATCACTTATGAATGTTCCAGAGCTCCCTGAGTCAACCATAATAAGGATTTCTTTGTTCTGAAGGAGGCCTTAGATGCTGATTGATTAAGATCTTTTATGGTGCCTTATACTGGTGTATACTAGTGCTTGAAAAAGGACTAGTATAAAAATATCTGACGGTCAGAATTAATTGTATACTACTAAAAGCTTCACTAGTAGTATGGGTAGTATACATGAGTAGTATGGGTAGTATAAGGGTATTATAGGAAAAGGACAAAAATTATGTCACAACAATATATTTTTTAAAACTAAAAATCCAGCCCTTTACCAAAGATAATTAATACATATGTAATTATTACTAAATTACCCTTCACAATGGATTGTTTGATCTCATCTATACTCCATACTACCACATAGTAGTATAAGGCACCATAAAAAAACTCGATTGATTTGCATGAATGGCACAACAGCAGCACAGTAAGATAGACATAGCAGCTCGGCAATCACTTTGATGGTTATCTGTGTCACTATTTGCTCCCTCAGATTTATCTTCTTGTAACATTTTCAGTACCTCATCTATGACATTTATAGGTACCATCTTAGGATATGGGAAGTTCTGGGCTGCTCTGTCGGTGGTCGGGGTGAAGGCAGACCCGCCCCATCCCGGGAGGACGGCCTGGGGAGCTTGGTGTCTATCAAGCTAGACACTGAGTGTCTCTCAGCGAGACTCCTTGAATATGGGAACGTTAGCGCCCAGACCACCTGGCATCTTGCCTTCCTTCTGGCTCACAAGGGGAGTAGGCCCGCGACCTTCTAAGCCATGAAGGAGAAGATTCAGGAGCTCCGCACACCGATGCCACCGACCTCTTTGCCGAGGTCAAGAGCACCCGTCTGGCGGCCGGAGCCTTTGCCGATTTCTGGGTGGCCCGTGGGCGAGATCTGGCTATCTCCCTGGCCTAGGTGGAGGTCAAGGCTCACTAGCTCCGCGACACTGGACACACGCGGAGCACTCCCGTGACGCAACAGCTTTCGCTGAGGCCGCGTTGGGGGAGGTCCGGGCCCCTGTGTGGCCCCTCCGGGCAGCAACGCAACTCCACTCCTCTACCTCATTGTAGGTGGCAGGCGGCTCCTCACGCGTCGGGCCAGCCGTGGCCTCGGGCGCCGATTCTGGCCGTGCACGACCTTATGCCGAGGCAGCGGAGGTGACGGTGTCCCGTTCCCAGCTTCGTGCACATCATCCTTATTTTGGCGAATTCTGTGGAGACAAAAGAATAGCACTAGCTAGTGGTTACAATATTATACGGCAAAGGCACCTCCGAACCCTGCATCTTTAAAGCAAAGTCCTACCTTTCTCCGACCACCAGTCTCTGATAGTTCGCAGGTTTCTGACTTTTCCTCGCTCCTTGTCTTTATGAAAGATTCTAGAGAAAGGTCATAAAAAAGACAGAGATAAACCACCACACCTTACCCAAGCTTATTGTGATGGGTGCATGCTACAAATAATTATGTCGCATCTCTCTCTGTGTGTTGCTGTATTGAAATTCTGACTGGTAAGTGAACGGTCATATTTATTACTATATGCTTCGCCAATGGAAATTCAATCTACCATTGCTTTTATTGTCCAGTGCAACTTTTGTTTTTTTTCTTGTTTCAATGGTAAATGAAGAAAAACATATTCAAATATGCACGTGTTTATGCAAGACAAATCCCCTCACTACTTAGAAAACGGCTCATCCTTCGTCCCTTGGCGTTTAGTATCGGTTGTTGCAGAGCCGATACTAACACTACATTTAGTATCAATTCTACAGCACAATTCCCACGAGGGGGGGGGGTACCGTCTGGAACCTTCAGCTAGTGCTAAATGATGCCACATTGATCGGGTGCAATGGCTAGATTCCACCTTGTTGACGATTTGCGTCAACACACCTGTCACCATTTAGTACCGGCTAAAGCCTCTAGCCGGTACTAAACGCTCTACATTAGAACCGGCGATCTCGTTGAAGTGAGATAAGACACCTAGCATAGAATACATAGGATAGAATATATCCCATGCCAATTTGCAAAAGAGTAGTCGATGCATTTAAAGAACACAGTACAATAGGTGTCAGGACACATACTATTTCCTTGATGTGAGCGAGCTTCATCTCCTTTGATTTGCACCACTGAACTAGTTCAGGGCATTCGGAAATCACTAGGCTATCCAAACATCTGAGTTTCTGTATGGTATCTGGCAGAGTCTTCATTCTCTTGCAGTCAATTAACTCCAGAGAGGTGAGGTCTCCCAACCTCTCGGGTAGTGATGCAATGCTTTGGCAATGTCTCACAGTTAGAGACTTGAGGGAGGTGTGACCTCGAAGAAAATCTGGTGAGCTGCATGCGAGATCGCCGTAGTCCATAAACGTTAGCCATTCGAGGCAAGGGAGTTGGCGAAGCATGCTCCACAGATGCAAAGGCACCGCACAGCAGTCCATGAAAAGATCATTGGATGCGGCAGCACCAACCTGGCATCTGTTCCCTAGTGACGACAACATTACTTCATCACTACATTCTATCTCCAAGCGGCTGCATTGTGGCGGACGTGGTTTGAACCTCAACCTTGGGCAGTGTCTTATCTTGACAGATCCGATTTGGTGTAACATATTCAGACCGTCCTTGTCACCCGACACAGCCGTGTTCCATTCTTCCAGGAATTTCATTTCGTCTATGACCAACTCCAAAAGTCGAGGAAATGTCCGTGTTCCCCCATACAGGTCCTCGCCAATCTTCTTGATGCTGTCCATTCGTCCGATGTAAAGATGCGTGAGGTTCGGTAATTGGCCAAGTGGTGGCAGGTTGTTGCAACTGGGCAAGTCCGAAATCTCAATCTTGGTGAGACCAGGTAAGTAATCATTGATGCGCATCACCCAGGGTGGAAAGCTGATGCTGTTATAACCTTCTAGGTAGAATTGTGAAACACTGCATGGTGGCTCTAGCTCCCTCAAAACTTCCGCGTCATTCACAAATCTCTTGGCATCTCTAGTCCATTCTAATTCTAAAAGTGTAACATCTGTCTTCTCCCTGAGTCTTATTGTCCGTGCTTCTTTTGCCGACTTCACTGTTTCAAGCCTGCTTATCTTCAGTCAAGCAGGATCTATATACTCCAACCGAAAAGGATACCTGCTAGATTCAGCACCACCAGTATCTGACACAAAATTTGGTTGAATTCTTGAGTTGACCATAGCATACGGAGGTAGCCTGCGCTTGTCTATCCCGCGTTCCTTGGTATGTAGAAACTTCAAGCTGTCAATTTCAGATATACATGCTGGCAGCCTCCATATGCGGGTGAGCGAAATGTCTAGTGTATGCAACTTCTTGACGTTAGCAAGAGTTAGCAAGAGTTTCAGGTATGCATCTAATGTTATCATTATAACCAAGATTCAGGTACTCTAGATTGGTAAGAGTACAGATCTGCCGCAGGAGGTAGTTTATTTCATCTTGATGGTAAGATTGTATGCCTTGGATGAACGCGGATAAATTTAAATGTCGAAGTTCAGTAAGATTACCAAAAAGCTCTGGTAGATCTTCCCAGGCACAAAAACTATAGCACCAGGATAAATCCAAATATTGGAGCTTAGTAAGCCCATTCAAAGATGATATTGGCACATCTTTGAGACTAGAACACCATGACAAGTCAAGATGCACCAGGTTACAAATCTTCCCTAGTGATGCTGGCAATTTTTTCATGTTGATATTATGTGATAAGTCCAGATACTCCAGTTCAGTGAGGCTACCCAAAGATTCAGGCAACCTGATGTCGATGGTCGATCTATATCTATTTCTTGAGGACAGGTTCAGATACCTGAGTTTAGTTAGGGAGCCCAAAAACATTGCCTCAAATGGTCTGCCCACATAAATGTTTGTCCTGTATGATATTTTTAGTGCGTCTAATTGAGATCTGTCTACATTAAAGAATGAGCTGTTTGATAAGTTTAAGTATTGCAATCCTGTCAGGCTGCCCAATGTTCTTGGTAGGTGTCCAATATTTCCACAGTTTGATACGTTCAAATATTGTAGTTTTGTAAATCTAGCCAAGTATTTTGATAATCCCGTGACATTTTTGCAATATGAAATATCCAAATGCTCCAAACTTGTAAGGTTACCAAATGATCCTGGCAGTTCTTTATTCCCAAGCAACCTGATAAATCAAGATGCACCAGACCTTCCATTCTTCCAATCGACTCTGGTAGCGATAGGATGGCACAAGATCCTCGAAGACTGAGATACCTCAAGGTGGAGAGTTTTGTGATGCATTCTGGAATCATTTTATCCCGGATCCTTGGAGCATTAAGATATCTCAATTGCCTCAATCGACCAATAGAATGTGGAAGCTTCTGTATTGAGCACTCGCTTAAATCCAACACTCGTAGGGACTCAGCTGCTTCAAATGCAGGACCATGTAGCTCGGTACCCTGACAGTCTAGAAAACGCACTGCGCTTAGCCTGGCAGGAGAAAACGTGCATGACTCCAGTGGCCTGCTACAGTCTAGGAGCAATGCATATCTGCAGCTGAACCCCCTAGTGTTTACTGGTCTGCTCTGATCCAGAATTTCATTGCCAAGGAGTGAAGTTGCCAAGTCATGCACAAGATCGTGCATCGTGAACACCGTGTCATGCACGCCATACTGTTGATAAGTCTGCATTAGAAGTACATACAAGTGTCAGGATTCTCAAGACTGCTTGAATTGTATAAGATTAGCATACATACCAAAAGCACCTATAAGACTGGACTAAGCCACTATTTTTTAGGGATATCCACTTACGAGACAAACATTACTGATTTATTTTCTAGAGTCCTAATGGAGTTTATGCTTGTAAGAAGAAATTAACTTCATATGTAATGTACTCCTATACATCATGAATTAAGTCAAAGCAAACTGAAACAATGAATTGAAAAAACTGATCGAAACTATTGGTCAGTGCTATGTTGAATCCCAGAAAAGGAAAACAGATCGATGCTCTGATAAAAAAACTGCCACATATATATCCTCCACATTAGCCACCACTGACCCTCCTCCTCCCCTTCCACTACCTCCTTTTCCCACGTTCCCACCCATGCTAGTGGTCTCTTGTGAAGGTCTTCGGCACCCGGCAGCGTGCCATCTGCGGCTCCTCGGCCTTGCGAAGTGGTGCACCATCATGAGGTGCTGGCTGCTGTGTTATTATCCCTGCTGCCATGGTGACTGATGCTCCTTTATTCCCTTCTTCCTCGGTTCCTTAGTGCGTAGATCCTAACAAGTTCAATACTTTATGAAATGATGCAATATGCCACTAAAGCACCTTGACTGTCCCTATATGGAAGATGTTGAAGAAACAAATATTATAAGCTCGGAGCATCCACCAGACAGAAAAACATAAGCTATGACATGACCCCTCATATCTCCCAAAGGAAATTATGCTTATCCACCACATTGGGCACTTGGGCGATCCCATCTTACGACATCTTTACTTGAGATTAAATGGAAGAAAGAAGCACCCATGTCCAGGCCCTTAGATAACCCAAATTCTACCCTGCTTCACATGATACATAAGTTATCATGTCAACTTTTACAACTGCTCCCAAGTTAAGGAATAATGGTCGACTACAAAATTGTCGCAATCACTTGTCCACGAGATTAATCGTTGAATTAGGAACCGTCTTGATGCCACAAGTCACAACCACCAAAGAGAGTCTATTAGTCATTTTGATGGTTCCGCAGCAACAATAGCTAATGATTGAATTATGATTTTTTGTTACTCACATGGATGCTATGTACGTAGTGGACAGGTAATCAACAACCACAAACTAAGCCAAGCTAGATTTTAAAAGACGCTAAAAGATCTTAAAGCAAACAAATGCATTATAAAGGTATGACAAAGAAGAACATAAGAAGAAATAAAGCAAAACAATGAACATTTCTCAACGTCCCATATCACAGGACTTGCGTCGCACTCTAAAGTTCTAAAAAGATGAATCTGACCCTAAGAGATATGAAGATTCCTCAATCACACATCACCAGATCATGCTATGATGCATTGTATCATCCTCTGATTGGTTGATGTTTACACCAAATCATCCAGAAAGATTTGTATTGTCCTTTGGGTCTTTTACTTCCCCATTTCTTCGGGAAAATCTGGTTGAGAACTGCTGTAATCAACAGATATCAATGTTGTTCTAGAGAACTTTGCAGAAACCTAGCAAAGCTGTGCTCAAAGACCAAGAATGTGTTTTGAGTAGAATGCATTCTTGTTTATGTCTTCCTTTGCTTATGCATAGTTAGAGCCATGGCCTGCGTTCTCCTGGATTCAGTTTTAATTTAAAAAATTTACTCGTTTGGCTTGACTTGTATATTAAGTTTGAACTCTCTACTTGTAATAATCCTATTCTTGTAAATTATTTGTATAAAAGTTTAAGTTATGTTATATTGATACTCCTTTTCAAGCTATCCTAAAACTATGTGTGAGATGAAAGTGGTAAGATCAATGATTTGGGCTTGTTCCGGGAACACCCAACGAAACACTAGATTTTTTTTTTCTCGAATACGCAGGAGAGCTGCGTATCATTATATTAGTAGAGAGGAAAAAACGATCCCATACAAGCCTCAGCCCCTCACTCCGGATCGAGCTGTGAGGGGAAGATACACAAAGACACCGGTGTGACCTTACTGAGAAACTTTGGGGACGGACCTGACCTCACACACTAACCTCTAAAAAAGCTATCCTACCCCCTCGGCCTGGCCAATACTCAAAGAGGCTAGCCTCCGAGCACGAGCCATGCACCAGAGGTGGTGTTCATCCCTAAAAGCCCTTAACAGATCATCCATGCAAGGGTTAGCACCCTCAAACACGCATAAGTTGCGATGCTTCCATAGCAGCCAGGCTCCCAAAGCAATTAAAGAGTTGAATCCTTTTCTCTTGGTCTTCTGAACTTTCTTAGCACTCTTTCTCCACCACTCTGCAAAAGAAACCTCCTCATGTGATGGTGTACATTCCTGTAGGCCGAGAGGAGAAAACACCCTGAACCAAAATTCCCTTGCAAACACACACGTGGTCAGGATGTGCTGGACGTTCTCCTCTTCCTGATCACAGAGAGGGCAGACACTAGGGTGTGGCAAATTCCTTTTTGCTAATCTATCTGCCGTCCAACACCTGTTACGCACTGCCAGCCACATGAAGATTTTGCACTTTGCAGGAGCCCAAGTCTTCCAAATGCGCCGCCATGGCTCAAAGGAGATAGCTCCATTAAAGAAAGCTCTATAAGTCGATTTTGCTGAGTACTGACCAGAGGCGTCAAATCTCCAGATATGGGCGTCCTCCTCTTCATCAAGATCAAACTCCACTAAAGTATTAACCAATTGGAAAAGTTCGAATATGCCGACCATTGAGAGTCCACTTTGTATATCCCTTGTCCATCTCTGGTTTGGTAAGGCATCTGCCACCGTTCTTTGATTCTGAATTCTTTTTGGTACTGCAGCTACTACCAAGGGTGCAAGGTCATAAACTGAACAACCCATAATCCATCTGTCATTCCAAAAAAGGGTGTCGCTGCCATTGCCAATTTTTGTTTCCACCACAATCTGAAAAATAGCAGTAGCATGAGGATGTACTGGAATATCAAAACCATTCCATGATCTGTCCTTGTCCGTTTTTCTGAGCCACAACCATCGGACCTGTAGTGCCCACCCCATAATATGGAGATTGGGGATTCCCAGACCTCCAAGATCCAGGGGCCTTTGGACCTTGTCCCAGGCAACCAAGCAACTTCCTACATTAACTTGTCGCCGACCTTTCCACAGAAAACCTCTCCTAAATTTGTCGATGGCTTTAGAAAACCATTTTGGGACATTGATGGCGATCAGCACGTGAATCGGTAGAGCTGACATCACGAACCTGACCCAAACCGCACGCCCTGCCATATTCATGAGGTTTGCTTTCCAGCTTGGCAGTTTGTCACCCACTTTTTCAATCCAAGGCAGAAGATCAGCTCTCCTTAATCTTCTATCTGAAATTGGCAAACCTAGATACTTGCAAGGAAATTCAGCTACTGTGCAGGCCAATGATGATGTGATTTCAGCAATTTCTGGTTGTGCACACTGAATTGGGATAGCACAACTTTTTTGAAAATTGGTCCTAAGACCCGAGGCTTCCCCAAAACATTCCAATAATCTAGTAGTCAAGAGCATCTCCTCTTGGGTTGGTTGAATGAAGAGTGCTACATCATCTGCATATAGAGAAATCCTCTGCCTTATCTTGCCTTGTGCCAGTGGCTGTAGCAGCCCAGTCTCTGCTGCCTTGCCGAATAGACTATTCAGGACGTCCATCACTAGAATGAAAAGCATGGGGGATAGGGGGTCGCCTTGACGCAGCCCCCTCTGATGCCGAATTGGCTCACCAGGCTCTCCATTGACCAATATCCTTGTAGAAGCTGTGGACAACAAATTGGATATGAGGTTACACCAATTGTCCCCAAATCCCAAATGCTTCAGGACTTCCAACATGAACGACCATGAGACCGAATCAAAAGCCTTTGAGATGTCCAATTTCAGAAATATACTTGGCACCTTTTTCTTATGCAGTAGTTTGATCGAGTGCTGGACAAGCATATAATTATCATGCAAACATCTTCCCTGAATAAACGCACTTTGGTTAGTAGCCACCAAGTCTTTTAAGAGAGGAGCCAATCGATTTGCCATCACTTTAGTCACTAGTTTGGCAAAACTATGAACCAAACTGATTGGCCTGTAATCTGAGGCTAAGATGGCTTCATCCTTTTTCGGGATTAAAGTGAGATAAGCTGAATTAAGTAACCAAAGTTTTCCAGCATTTCCTTGCTGCAATGTAATGATCGCTGCCATGATATCAGCTTTTATCAAGTGCCAGCATGATTTGTAGAATCGACCAGTGTATCCATCGGGTCCCGGGGCCTTATCTGCCGGTAGGCTCTTGATGGTCTGCCAGACTTCTTCCTCGGTGATGGGCTCATCTAAGGCAGAGAGGTCAAAACCATCCCGGTGGAAAAATTCCAGATTTAAAGTAGATACCCGCGGCACTGCTGTCCCAAGAAGATCATCTAAATAGGAGAAGAATGCATCCTGTTTTACTCTATCTCAAGCAAGTTATCAGTAATTGCCAATGTGGTGATGATAAGACGTTGGCACTTTGGTCACCATGGAACCTGGTGGAGTGGGGGTGGGCTTAAGCCTGAGCATGCCTGTGGCAATGAGCTTTGTATTCATAGAAGCAAATTATGCTTGTAATGCCCTTGCTCAATGTTACCTAGTAGTTGAAGTTGTTGGCCCATGTGTCACAGTTGTGTGGTTGTAGTTGGTTAGTTTAGTACCAGCACAGAAGTTCAAGGGGTTGGGGGCTAGCTTGTAGTCCTTGTTGTTCCGAACATATCACGTATGCGTTAACCCTTTCAAACCAAGCGAAGACAAAAGTGGAGTTTCGGTCTACAAGCCACCACCCCTCTAGAAGATAATCGGGACTTTATACTTGGTGGCAACAGGCTAGTGACAGATTGGTCGCGCTGGGGACCTGGTGCATTTCTAAGACAAGAAACAATACGGTTTTCAACAGAGTTGCTCCTAGAGCGAATAGGACCCTGCATCTTGCATAGGAGGAGGCAGAATTCTAGATGCTTTCAGGGGCAAAAGGGCTTAGCGCCCTGGTCGCTACTAGGCTTCCCGGCTAACTGCTGGACTGCTGGAATGTGAGCTTAGCTGGTCATGGTGCCTAACTCTCAGGCATGAGAATATATAGGATTGATGGTTTTCTAGGAATGAGTGCGTGTTTGTGCGTTGGTGTCGTGTTTGTGTGGGTGTTGTGTGGTGTAAGGCTATTTTGGCCGAAACTCTCCTACTATTAATACAATGATATGCAACTCTCCTGTATATTTGAGAAAAAAAGTGAAAGAGAGGTGGTATGCGCATGCGGGCCTGTTCGCCATAAGGATTGAGAGTTGGGCGTTAACATATTTTTGGAAAATGGGTGTTACAATGCTTGTTTCCCAAGGCTTATGCGTTCTTGCTCGGCCAAAGGATATATCGACCTAGGAAGCACCAAGTGTCAGTGCAAGCTTAGGGCAGCCCACAATCGTGCACATGGGAGTGCTAGACGCATTCAACCTGGGGCGTCCTGCGCATTATCCTGGCTGGGCCAAGGGTGTTATGAGCCATGGGATCACAGACACAAACCAGCGAGGGACCCTCTGGTCCAGTGACAATGATCACAATACCATACGATGGTTGGAAAATTATTAGACCGGGTGGTACCTTTCCTATTCTGGTAAGGTACCAGGAGCTACCGGGAGAAACCTTTATCATTTTAGTATGGGTCCCACATATTTTGGTACCAATTGATACCTTTTTCTATTTACCTCTTGGTACCTCTTATGCCCGAGCTGTCAATTTCATCTGATGAACGATCCTCATTTTTTTTCCAACCATTGTACACTATAAATTTATTTATAGGGGTGTATCCTATACTATACTATGTTGTTAGTTTACGTTGTTCTATCCTCTATGTTCTTAGTGTTTCTCAAAAGCTGAATTGTATAGGTTAGCTATATTGATTAATACAAAGGCAGCCTACCAAGAAACAATATGAAGTTTCAATTGTAACAGTATACTAACCACATATAACTCGCCACTAGTGAAATTGAATATTGAAGGAAACTCAATCCTAGGAGGCACACAATATACTTCTCACAGAGCTGCAAAGGGGTGGATAGTGATGTTGCCTCAATGAAACCCAAAGAAATCCATTGGTAGATTAGATCATGTTTAACTATCTTGTGACCCTTTGGAAAGATCGCGCAGTAGGTAAAGCATGACTTCAAGCAACCATCCATACAAAGATAACTTAATTTCAATGAAGCAAGAACATGATTTGGCAAAGAGGCATCCTTTGAAATAGTTTCATTCCATATATCACTATCTCTCACACTTATCCACTGATCATATTCCATGGACTGCAACATGGATCCAAGAGTTTGAGCTACTAAGGCCACACCTCCACACTTCCGGGCAATATCTTTCCCTATACCTGCCAGCTTTTCTTTGTCATGTCTAGCTTCAAAAGCGCTTTTTTGTTTAATAATGTCCCAACACATTTCATCTGTCAGATCTTCTATCCTATATGGTTTAATGTTCAGGCACATTTTCTCTGCAATCTCTTCACTGCGTGTAGTTACCAAAACAATTGTTTTGATGCTGTCACCAGGACCTAGCATAACCTTCAGATCCTCTAGTTGAATTGTATTATTCTCCCAAAGGTCATCTAAGACAATCAAAATCTTCTTACCAGAAAGTAGTTTTGTAAGGCAACACTTTATCAGCTCAAGGCCATTATTAGCTTGGTTCTCCTTTCCAGATAGCTGCGAAATTATGGAGTTGCCAATTTTACACAAATCAAATCTCAGGGACACATAAACCCAGACCTGAGAGTAATCTTTTAATTTTGTATCATTGTAAATTAGTCTTGCAAAGGTTGTCTTGCCAATTCCTCCAATACCATATATAGGGAGGATGACGATCTTCTCTGACATGCTCTCGATTGAATAAGCCATTCTTTTCTTTATTTCCTCCCTGCCTACAATAAGTTCTTTTCCAGCATCAAATGATGTTTCTTGTCTATTATCCCATTCTTCTATACCACAAACAGTTCCATGTCTTCTTCGCTGGGTTGGCTGCAAAATGTCCAGGTAGTTCTCCTGCAAAATGTACAACAAAAGTTAAATAAAAGACCACTATTTCTTTTTTTTGAAAAATAAAAGACCACTATTTCAGATGTTTTGAATGTGGAAATATGACAAATATGGTTTTAATTATATTGCAGTCGAACAAAAGTCTATCTAAATATACTCAAGCCTTACAGTACAACATCATTAATACCAGGTTTACATATGTATAGAGAATTATAATTTATTGTTTCTGTCGGTCATTTTTATTTGAGTCATACTTGAGCAGTATATGAAATTGAGGGTGAGAAATGCAAATCCAGTGAATGGATTTAATTAATTAGAACTAATACTCTATAACCGGCCACAGAATAACTATTCTATAGCCACTTGGATTTACTATGATTACTATGGTAATTTACGAGATTATAGTAAATATTACTATATGATTTACTACAATGTGATGCCTATGTGTTATAATAACCTAGTAACCATGTGAGATTGTAGTAAATCACTATATAAAATTATAGTAAAACCAAAGTGGCTATAGAATAGCTATTCTATGGCCGGCCACAGAGTATACTCTCCCTTTAATTAATTGTATTTATAAGGTCCTCCATCTTACCTTCTATAAGTTTATATTTTGATTGGGCATAGCCAATTTGGTGTGCCAGCACCACCTACCTAGTTAACTAAACATTTCCATATCTTTTATGGTACATTATACTACTACTTAGTGGTCTACAGTGCAAAGATCTAACAGTCATGAATAAGGGTAATATAGTAATTATTATTGATTGTTAATTCCCTTAATTCCTCAAAGTAGTTTTATGAATAGGTTAAAGGTCAGAGTTAAACCTGTAAAACGATCAACCTTGGGGCTTATTGTCGTATGCTGGATTTTTGTAGGATGTTATACAAAGAGTTACAGACACTTAGCCTTTCAGCAAAATATGTCTTCCTCATTGGAGCAGTGCCACTTTGCGCTTGTGGTGCCCGTACGAACTTCTAGTGCCGTGAGGAGAAGTGAAGCCTTCCATTAGGGGAATGAGTGAGAACAGACCAGTCGCGGGGGGGGGGGGGGGGGGTCGGTTAGGGAACAGAGTCTAATGAGTAAGAGCATTATAGCAGTCTTCCAATAATCTCGTCCCAATAAAGTGTTATTGGAATGTCTCAATACCACTTTCATGAATTATTAGGAGATGTACTTTTACAGTCTTTCAATAATCTCGTCCCATTAGCAACTACCATATTGGGAGAGACTAAACTCTCCCTTTATTTTAGAAGAGTTGTGGTGGATTTTTTAATGCCCCAATAATTTTTGTGAAAATGAAGATGTATTAGGAGTCTGTTTGAGCATAATTTTTCCATTTTCTCTCCCAATTTAGTTGTTGGATTTGGGAAAAAGGGACTGCTAGAGATGCTATAATACTAACGGTATTTTTATTTATGTCTAACATGGAACCAAAAGTTCCCACTCCTGCCACTTTGCATTGTGTTGCTGCACATATATACTAATCCAACAGTAATTATGTTTGATGTGACAAACAACCATCCAACTAAAGGAAAACTGATGTTAGTAATTCACTACTGAAAACATTTTTTAGGGGCAGATGAAACGTCATTTTAAGGGGCGGTATAAGAATCTTCCTTTCTGCAGCTAAAATAAGCGACTTGCAGGGACGATGGCAATTAATAGGATGGCGAAATTAGTTTTAATCACGTTCTCATTTCGTTGTAGTTAATAATCTCGTTGCTATGTATAGTGCCATGCAAGTAATAATTCATCACCAGAATATTTTATTATCACAGAAATAAAAATACGACCCGATTATCTTTTCTGAAGGTGATAAAATAACTTTAAATTGAACTTGGTAGGCCTGCCATTAATTGGCGTTACACATAAGACATTACTGTTTTCGAGGAGTTGCATTCTTCTCATTGCACTTGATAAGCAGTATAGGGCAGAAAAATGTGGTAATAGGAAAAAGTAGCACTATTGCAGCTATTATTAGTTTGTGGTGCTAAATACTTTGATGTTGCAACCAACTTATAAAAATGTATCTCCATGTCAAAAGGATTGCCACAAAATTTATAGTTCACTGTATGAAACATGTTTTCAATGTAAAAGTTTGCGATGATATCAATCACGTTGTTAATGTCACATTCAATCTTATTTAATTCCTCAATCATCTTGACAATATCAGGCCTTTTCTTGCTATCATTCTCCAAGCAGTCCAATGCTATCTGAGTGCATGTCTCTACTTGACGGCAACAAGCTTCAAGTGAAAAATCACTGCTGCATGTTGTCTGCCACCTCTCCCTCCAGTTTTTGCTTACCTAAGAAATTGAGATGTCAAGATGGGCAAGTACCAATATTCAACTGAGAATATGACATAACATCCGATTAAACTTTTATATTAATAGAAAGTAATATATTTCTCACCTGATCAATAAATTTATCGGAAGGCATGCGTAGACATTCGGGGTAGCTTTCAGGTCCTGACACTATCTTTATTATGACGACACCTAAGCTGAATATGTCAAACTTATTTGAGATTTCCTGTTTGTCGATGTATTCTGGTGGCTTGTACCCACTGCATTGCATCACATGCAACAATTTATTTATAGCGCACAAACATTTTTTTGTGATTAGAAAGAGGACGTACTCAAACAGAGTAATTGACGTACAGTGTTCCAAAAGAACATTGTGTGGCTCGCGTTAGTTGATCACCAAAGATCCTCGATAAACCAAAGTCTGCAATCTTTGGCACCCTGTTCTCATCCAGTAAAATGTTGTCAGGTTTCATGTCTAAGTGTAAAAGAGATTCCCCTAGACCTTCGCATGTTCCCTTAATTATTTTGTACCGTGTATTCCAGTCAAGTCCACTAGACTCATCTGCGGCGGCAATCAATTGATCCATCGATCAATCAAATGCAGACGTATATGAACATTTCCTTTGAAGACACAGAAGATAGAGCAGAAGCATACCCGAAAGATGTTTTTGAAGGCTCCCGTTGTGCATGAACTCAAAACAGAGTGCTCTATGCATGTTGTCAGCAAGCACTATTCTTCCATTGCACTCTATACGTGTTTGCACTCTTTCACAGCAATAACCAAGAAATTGTACAATGTTGTCATGCTGAACCTTCGTGAGGTTACGAAACTCATTTCGAAACTGCTCATAGTTAAGATCTGAAATGACATCTCGAAGTATCTTTACAGCAACATGCTTTCCAGTTTTAGCCACTCCCTGTTCAAAATACATGACAAGCAGAAAAAACAAATAAAATGTGCACACATCTGGCTTTGTTCTTCTTGCATTGTTATCGGCATGACGGCATGGAATTACCACATTTAACTAAGGTGTGGCTACAAGTTTAGCAGCATGTCGATAAGTAACATGTAAGGAAGGCTGTGGTAGTACACTAGTAGTAGGTCAGTGTTATTCATAACAAAGCAAGTCCAAATCTTACCTTGTAAACTGTCCCAAATCCTCCTTCCCCAACCTTCTCTGAGAAACCATTTGTAATTTCTCGTAAATCCTTAAATGATAGCTCCTCTGGCTCTTGCATAGTTTTGACCTGTCGCTTCCTGTCCCTACTTGCTCTTTCTGCTGGCACAGAGATCATCCGGTGAGGAAACTATAACATGTATACAACGCTAATAACATGCTAGGAGCAGGAGAATAGCATTTTCTCTATATATTACCAGCAGGTAGGTATTCTCCCACAAGCTCCCTTGATCCTCAGAGCTAGCTCCTGCGACCATTTATGTTCAGATCAGATGCAGAGCAGCTTGTGAGCAACGACAAATGGACGAGATTGTGCAAGCCGCTAAAGTTGATGCAATACTATGGACGCAAGATGAAGATTAAGGATCGTACCTTAAAAGGAAGCAACACTGGTGACAGATCGTGCACAGGGAAGAGAAGCTAAAGATTGATGAACAAGCACGGTGGCGAATGGCGATTATGGCCGGTTATGGCCAAGGGGCGGAATGGAGTAAACAGGATTGCCTGCCTCAGAATCTCTCCCACCATCCCTCGTGATGGGCGAGATATAATTCTAAAGTTGCCTGGTCAATCGTTAGGAATAAAATGGAGTAAGATAAGATTTCGTCAGTAACCTCGCTTGTCACGCAGCAGCATAGAAAATAAGCAAAATATGTTTGTTTTACCAATTCTATCTTCTCACTGTTAGCTTTAAGGAAAATAAACACGAACAACGACACAACAGTGAAATTGATGGTTCACTAAACATCTGCCCCGAAATGTGTATTTGCTCTAAAACAAACTATTCTATGTTTCGCCAAATTTATAGAGACAGGTACATGTATCTGTCGAATAAAACCATTATAAAAATATACCTTGTAATAAATCTGATACCATAAATACCATTTCTCTGTAAAATTCAATTTGATCTATGTGGTCCATGCATCTTATCAAAATAAATGCATCTGTGATCATAAATAGAGTGCTCAGGGTGGCGTCCATTCTGCAACAGGGCCAGCGAACCATGAGCCTGATGTGGCCAAGATCACCGTGCATCTAGTCGATGGACGCATCACACATGATTATATGTCGATGCACCCCATGTTTCTCATATCTCGGTTACACTTTGACAGTTCTACTTCAATCATGCGTGGTAGACAGTAGAGGAGAAAAAATGCCATGGCAGATTTAATGACTACCAAACTTACATAATTGAGAGCACAAAAACAAATCGTATTGCAGATCTCACGGTCAGGAGCGGATCCAGCCCTAAATTTTAGGTAGGGCAATAAAAAATGACTCTAATTCGACGTATTATTTTTTAAAATATTTAATTATATATATGGTTAAATTTCAAAAAACAACAGTGATCTCTGCAATTTTAATTATGCAATCAGCCAGCATGGGTTTCTGTTGACACCAGATTTTAACAGGTCACATTGGTGCCAAAGTGAAGCAGAGGTGTAGAATCAGAATCGGAGTCCGGGGGAAGGAGTAGGAAGAATCGGAATCGGAGTCCAATTGGATGGACAGTTTGAATAGGAATCGGAGTCCGATGAGAGACGAGATCGGAAGAAAGGCTGATGACGTAGAGGAATCCTGGAAGATTGCCAGGCTAAGCTTATAGAAGGGCCGAGATAAAGAGTCGGTTATTTTTATAGAGTTTGAGTCGTAGACGGTTGTAAAAGGGGGTCTTTTCTTTTGCGTCAAGTAAGTTTGTCGTAAACATTTAGGAGTCGTAATTTTCAGAGTATAAATATCGACCCTGCGTGGTCATGGAAGTCGGTACACACCAACATCAAACAAACCTTTACACTTTTTCGCATCTTACATACATTTGTCGGCGACTTCGTCTTTTCTTTTCACGAGTTCTTTTCGGCACGTCGAGGGTAATCAGATCTCAAGGGTTGCCTATAAGTCCCGTATTACTGAGTAAGACCCAAGCTTTAGCAACCGGCGCATCGCTGTTATTTCGTTTGGGATTATTCGACAGTTATCGAGTAAATATCTAAGCTTTAGTATCTGGCGTATCGCTGTTGCTTTGTTTAGATTTTATTCAACCCTTATCCAGCTTAGAATAGGCTTTGATCGGCTAATTAATTATACTTCATTATCGGATCTGGTATAGCCGTTTAGATCTATTCCAAGTGTTGCTCTGCTTAGCTTGTTAGGTTACGTTTTAGTAATCTTACTCTGCTTTGCATCGGAATCGGCTGATCTAGCCGTTTCATCATTGTAGATCGGAATCTATTGCCGATCTTGTATTCATCGCTAAATCGGAAACTTAGCCGATTTCACTGTGATATTAACGTCCGATTTTCCTTGTCAATCAACAGGTCAGATTGACTGGCACGCCCTGCATCATCGGTCACAGCCAATTTCGTGTGCTAGCACGTGAAGGTCTTTCCTAATTTTTGCGTCAACACACTTTTGGCACGCCTAGTGGGACCAAACAAATTCAACCATGTCAAAGAAGGATGGTGGTCGTTTTGATATTGGGAATCAGAATGTCATTGATACTACTAAAGAAGATCTCAGTGATGAACAGAAGGCTGATGTGGCAAGAGCAGTTGAAGAGTTTGAACTTTTATGCTTAAAGTCATTCAGCACTACCAAACGGGGCCAAGCTATCAAGAAAACTGATTTTCCATTGCCTCGTGAGGTCAAAATAGTTGAAACACCTGAAAAGGTGCATGAGATGATCAATGAAGCAGTCCATCATGCCTTTGCGAATCAAGGCAAAGTTTTGGGTAATGAGTTACATAACCAAGTAGTTCGCTCATTGCGTGATGGTGAACTTCAATTTAAGGGCCTAGCATATCAACAAATTCCTCCGTTCGAAGTGGATACCACAGCCAAGGATGCTCTGGCAAGGGCTGCAAAAACTGCATTTTCTCAGGTGTTCAATGGTACATCGACCGATCAGCAGATCGGACAGGTGCAATCGGCATCGAGGCCGATTATGCAAGGAGGTTTTCCAGCAACAATATCATTTGCCATGCCTCAAATTCAGACTCCACCAAACAGCTCAGCAGTCTTAACTCCGTCATCGCCGATAGCATCGGCGTCAAAGGGAACAGACTTTTTCAAAGGATATGATCCCAATACTGGATTGGGGATGCCTCCTGAATATTTTGTGACCTCTCCTAAGTCAACTCAAAAGATTTCAACCTGAGGAGCCAAAGATGGTTTGGGTACCGCATGCTGATGGGATTAATTGGGTTTTGATCGATGAGAAGGGAATCGTACGCCAGGTATGGACTCCAAGACTAGAATCGGCAAAAACACCTAACATGCATATGCTGAATCAGTCAGAGACACATGGTAACACCACATCAGCTATGGAGGTTTATCGTAATACCTAACATCAAGGTTAGGGTCAGATATCCAATTAAAATACGTCTTCAGGACATATGATTGGTCAACCAGAACCGTCTAGACAGAATGAATCGACACAAAAGGGATATGTAAGGCCGATTCAGCCAAGTCAAGTGGTAGAAAGAGTGAATCAGCCAGTACAAGAAATAGCACAAGGAGCAAATCAAGTGGATTGAGCAGCTCAAATTGCTGAAATTATGCAAAATCAGTTTGGATTAAAACCCAAGACTCAACATGTGATGTACAGAACCCCCTATCCACCTGCTTATGATTCGCTACCTTATCCTCATCGCTACAAGATCCTTGATTTCACCAAGTTTTCTGGCAATGATGATATCTCCACCATTGAGCATGTCAATAGATTCCTGGTGCAATGTGGAGAGGCTGCAGCTACCGATGCATTGAGGGTCCGATTATTTTCAAGTTCTTTATCTAGACCAGTTTTTTCATGGTTTATGATATTACCAGCAAATTCAATTATTTACTGGTCTGACCTAGATAAGCAATTTCATCAGTATTTCTTTGCTGGTGTTCAAGAGAAGACTATTACTGATTCAACAAGTTTGAAGCAAAGGAATGATGAATCGGTAGCAAACTTCATTCAGAGAATCAGAGAGACAAAAAATAGATTCTATGGGTTGAACCTGACAGATATCCAATTGGCACAGTTAGCATTTGATGGTTTACTTCCTTCTTTCAAAGAAAAGTATGATTCTCAAGAATTTGAAAGCTTGAGCCATATTGTGCAAAGGATGTCAAGGCACGAGAATCAGATTTATGAACAAAAGCGGCCTTATCATAAGAAGGTAAATTACCTTGATTATAGCTCCGATTCCGATTCTGATTCCGATGAAGATAAAGAAATCGGCTTGGCAGAATGGGTTAAAAATAAGAAGCCGATTTCTTGTCCTTTTGGTAAGAAAGAACCAGAAAGATTTGGTTTTGATGTTACTAAGGCCGATAAGATTTTTGATTTGCTACTTAAAGAAGGAATGATCAAATTATCGGCCAATCACAGTCTGCTATCTGCAGAAGAGCTCAAGAAGATGATATGTTGCAAATGGCACAACGCTACCTCTTATAATACTAACGATTGCAAGGTATTCAGAAACCAAATCCAATCGGCAATTGAGCAAGGAAAGTTGCAATTTGAAATTCCCTCTTGTCGGCGATTTATGCTGACTAGGTTCTCGAGGGGGTGCCCCGAGAGAAGGGTTTAGGGAGAAGTCGTCGAGAATCTAGAGCCGAAGGTGACAAGAGACGGTTTAGACAGGTTCGGGTCGCCGGAGCGTAATACCCTACGTCCTGTATGTTGTATCTTGTATTGATTATCCTGTTTTGAGGGGGTCCCTGCCTCGCCTTATATAGTCCGGAGGGCAGGGTTACATGGGAACCGTATAGGACTAGGAGACTTTTACAAGTTTATCTCTAATTCCCTAATACAGTATATCCAAACCGACTAGGACTAATCCTTGTCTTGTGCGTCAAGTCTTGTTCATGGGCCGGCCCATAGGATGGGCCGCCAGGGTTGTTTAGTCCGTCAGGACTCTACACCCACAAGCCCCCGAGCACCTTATCTCCTGAAGAACAGCTTTGTTGAAAATACAGAGTTCTTTGAGGTCCTCCAGAGTTCTTTTGAAATCCGCCAGGGTTCTTTGAGACCGCCAGGGTTCTTTGAGACCGCCAGGGTTCTTTGATCTTGGAAGTTGCAACCATGCTGTTCAATAGGTAATGATGTGCTCATAAGTCTTCTCGAAGTTCGGATTGGTGCGCACCGATTAGGTGCGCCCAATTGGGCAGCCCCCGAGCCTCGTTTATCTTTGAAGAAGAAATTCGAGGCTCTTTCGAAGTCCGAACCAAAAGAGAATCAATTTCCGAAGAAACCCGAAGTCTTGTAGAATTCTTCAAAAATTTATCAATTGAAGCCGAAAACTCTCAGAAAAATATTTCCTGAAAATATGTCCACAGCCCCCGAGCCTAAATTTGAACGAATTCAAATATAGGATCAAGAAAGGACCAAAATTGAAAATTACCGAAGTAACGCTTCGAAAAACCCATATAAACCGCCCGCGACCCTCCGTATCCGTACGCTTGCGCAATACAGATCTAGGGTTTGCGACAGTTGCAGTTAGCGCAATCCAGAGATCGCGCACAAGCATCCACAGCTTCCCCCAATCTTAGATCCAATCCACACCAAATCACAAGAGATCCCAATGGCTGGTGGTGAAGGATCCAGCCGCGGCAAAGGCTCAAAGAGGAAAGCAGAGGTGATGAAGCAAGTCGTTACGACCGAGGAAGCAGCATCCGCAGGGGACATGCCAATTATTGGAGATCCAATCAGCGACTGGCCGACCAGTATCTTGAAGGAGAAGCATATCAAGGCCCTAGAGACAGATGGATTCTTGCCAGCACAAGGAATCAGCCGATGGAGAAACGCATACGGGCATGAATACCCCACCGAAGACACCGAGGAAATCACGGTATGGAAGGCCTTTTATGAAGTTGGATTTGGCATGCCAGCATGTGATTTTTTCCGCCGTGTGCTTCAATTTTATGGGATTGAACTATGTCATCTGAATCCCAACTCCATTCTCAATCTATCCATCTACATCCATCTGTGCGAAGCCTTCTTAGGGATAGATCCCCATTTTGCCCTTTTCCGCCATCTATTTAGGGTAAAGACCTCCAGCGGGCCACTGCAAGTGGTAGGCAAAGTAGTTATCCAGTTCCGCCAGGGCATGAGGCCGGTATATTTGGATTACACAACGAAGGAAAGCCTCAAGGACTGGCAGAAGGAATGGTTCTACGCATGGAACCACCAGCCACAGTTGCAGAGCCGTTCAGGAAATTCTCCAGTAATGAGACCATTCTGGAGCGAGACAGTTGGAGTCAACCAAGCCATGCAAATCCCTGAGCTGCTCAACATGATCAGAGATCTAAAGGCACAAGGCCTAACAGGAGCCATGGTATATAAGTCATTTCTGCTGAGGAGAATCCAGCCATGCAAACAACGCAGTAACCCAGGGTACTTGTACTCTGGGGAAGCAGACCCCTCAAGGAATGCCACCGGGAACATATCGGAGAAGAGATTAAACCAACTCTTGAAGAAGTTCCTGGTGATCACTGATGATCAATTTCCTGAAATAATGGAAGTATCTGCGATAACCATGACACCTGAGGTAAAATCCTTTTCTGAATACAGTTCTGCATTGTTGAAAATATATTGTGAACTAATGTCTTGATCATCACAGTATGAAGCCCGGCGCGCCTTATATGTAAGTCTGCCGCCCCTGGACCCAACCAACACTGAAGAAGCGGCATTGCTGGCACGCGGTGTGGATCCAGGGGTAAGAGATCAAGTGCGCATGAAATCTGCAATTGAAGACCCTGACGAGCCAATGGTAAAACTTGAACCACAGGTCCCTGAAGAACCCCAAGCCAAATCAGGAGCGACCTCCAGGGGAACTGAAAGGTCCAAGAGACCGGCGCCATCAGAGGCACAAGCACCAGTGCCCAAGAAAGCACGCACCTTGCCCAAGCCCCGAGCCAGAACAATCCCAGAGGAAAGGGCAAAGGTATCCCCACAACCCAGGACAACATCTTCAGTGGGGATAGCCATAGGAGAAATTGGAACCAGCATGCCGCAGCAAAGCAGCTCTGCTCGGCGGCCATTATCTGATGAAGAGATCCTGCACGAGATCTTCAACCCTGTCTCCACGCCGTTTGAAGGGATAACACCAATAATTGAAGAACCCTGTCCAGCGGGACCTTCAGCGGCGGAGCAGGAGGTAGAGGAAGAGTTCACCTTGGGGGAGCCAGAGATCCCCATGCGACCCTCCACCATGTAAGTATTTTGTCAATCAATACACAATGTAGCGGCGCATAATACCGCTATAACTAACAAACTTCATTTTCCCAGAGTTGAAGATACTCCAGCAATAACCAGGGTAGAATCCTTGGTTGACCATGCAGCTGTAGAGCCAGAGGCCGCAGTGCCCGAAGAACCCAGGGTTGTTCCAGAAACAACCCTGCCGGAAGTTCAAACAGCTCTGCCATCAGACCCGCCAGTACCAGAAGAAGCACAAGTCGAGGAGACAGTCGCGGAGGTGCTGGCGGATATCGAACAGCTGGTCACGTCAGCGGTGATTGAAGAATCCGAGCTGGAACGCCGTGACCAGTCCTCTGCGCAGCCCCCGAGCCTCACAGAAACAACCCAGGCCGGGGCGGAGGCAGAGTGCTCGAGGGGAAAACAAGCAGAAGCAACAACCCCAGAGCAAGAAATTGAAGAGATCCCCAGGGTACCCCAGAGTACCGGACCTGAAGAAGAGGGTGGGAGCTTCCGCATCGGGAGCTTCGACCCAATGCTCAATCCGAACCCGCAGACCTTCGAATACATATTGGACGCGGAGGAGGATGAGCACCACATCGACAGGGGACTTTACCATGCCGAAAGAGCAGTAGCCTACTTCAAGGTTAGTAAAACAACCCTGGTCTTGTAGTATTGAAGAAACATTTCTTATAAGAACTCTGTTGTAGGCTGTTGGCGAGGCATCAAGGAAGAAGACCGAGTACCTCCACAACATTTCCTTGATGCACGCCAAGGCGGACCGTCTCCAGAAGGAGCTGGAGCGTGAGCGCGAAGATCGCAAACTCCAGGAGGCGGAAGACGCCGACATGATCCGCACGTTGCACCTGCGGACCAAGGAACTGGCCGCGGAGAAGGAGGACATGAAGAAGAAGCTTGCGTCGGCAAAAGCAGAGCTCAAAGGTACTCTGTCGTTACCGAAGTCTTATAAAAAATTGTCCATTGCCTGTGTTGAATAACAACTCTGTCTTGTATTTGCAGGGGCGCAACAGCAATTAGCAACAGCCCAGAGCAAAGTGACGGATTGGTCCAATGTGGCCAACCGTTATGAAGAAGCGTTGAAGACCCTCTCTGCTGATCATGAAGGCGTCAAAGAACAACTCAGAGTGGCGGTCCAACAACGCAAGGATGCCGACGAACAACTGATTCAAATCCTCGAGCAGCAGAAGCAACTTGCCAAGAACCTAGAGGATGCTCGCGAGGAAAATGGTCGGTTATCCAGGGATCTCGTCCAGGCACAGAAGCATCTAGCAGACAAGAAGGTGCTGGACGAGAAACTTGAACAGGCGGCCAGGAGGATGTCTGAGCTCGAAGAAGAGTTGCGGCTGATGAAGAAGTCGGACGACGACCTGGCGGAAGCCTTGAACCGGATGTCGTAGCTAGAGAAGGCAGCGAACCCGGTGGTGAAAGCCTTGGTCCCAGAAGACCCTGCAACACCGCAAACATTCCTGGAGCACCTGAAGGCTATGCCAAGACAGCTGAAGGCATATATAAAGAGATCTTCGAAAGCCTGTCTTGTGCATGTCCTCGCTGTAGTGAAGTCCAGGTACCCGGAGGTAGACATAGGTAAATTAGTTGAAGGCGCAGAGCCAAACTGTACGGAGTCTACCTTTAGGGACCTGAAGCAAGAGGCCGAGCCAGTTGCAGAAGCAATTGCTCAAAGCCTTAGGCTGTAAACTGAAACTGATGTTATTGTAATATAAATGTCATGCAATGTAATATATTTATTGCTATGTTATGGAAGAAAAACCAAGAATTTTTATGAATTCCTGGGTTGTCTCTGTATTAATAACCAGGACTTAGTCAAAATATACGCTGAGCAGATTTTAACTTGAAAAACAACCCTGTTAAGGACCCAAAGGAACCCAGGGAGATTTCTTATAGCATTAGCTATCTTATAAAATGTACCCTGGAAGGATACTTGGGAACTAACTGTATGTGGTCTGCCGAAGCAAGAACCTAGTAAGACCCATGGAGCGGCAACGTTAAGCTGAAAATTATCACAGAGTAGTGTAAGAAGAGGAACAGATCCGTTCTTGGCCTCGAAAGAACCCGGATAGACCTCATTTTATAGGCTCCGAATGTAAAAGAAACTTTCCAAGTTCTAAAAAGAACACGGAAGTTTGAGATTATGTCATAAAGACAAATAAACAACCCAATAAAGGGAGCTTTATTGAAATATATCTCGTTGCCGGAACAACGGTACAAGAGAACATGTATTGCCGAGGCAAGTAGTTCATATATTGCCGGAGCAATGTTTACAGAAGAACTCTGGGTGCCGAAGCAAGTAGTTCTTGTGGTGCCGAAGCACTGCTGTAGTGACAGAGCTACGCGTAGAATTTGCGTAGGTGTTCTATATTCCAAGGATTTGGTAATTCCACACCGTCTTCTGTTTGAAGACTGTAGGTGCCTGGTTTGAGTACCTTGGAAACAATAAATGGACCATCCCAGGGTGAAGTGAGCTTGGAGTGACCGGCTGTATTTTGGATTCGTCGTAGCACCAAGTCTCCAATCTGGAATGATCTTGTCGTCACATTTTTGTCATGGAATCTGCGAATGCCCTGAAGATATGCAGCATTGTGTAACAAGGCTGCCAGTCGCGCTTCTTCAGCCGTATCAACCTCCAGCATCCGTTGTTCATCCGCCATGGCTTCTTGAAACTCCTCGACACGAGGGGCGCCATGCATGACATCAACAGGTAGAACGGCCTCGGATCCATACACCAGGAAGAAGGGAGATTGCCCTGTAGCTTTACTGGGTTGAGATCGTAGGCCCCAGACAACTGGAAATAGTTCTTTCATCCACCGGCCTTCTGCTTTCTTCAGGGTCCTTTCCATGCGACCTTTAAGTCCATCGAGGAGCATGCCATTGGCCCTTTCGACTTGTCCATTGGCACGAGGATGAGCAACCGAAGCATAAGACACTTCGATGCTACGGTCTTCACAGTAGTCCCAAAACTTGTTGCCTGTGAAGGTGGTACCCAAATCTGTGATGATTTGGTGTGGTATCCCGAAGCGAAGAATCAATTCTTGGAGAAATTGGACTGCTTTCTCAGAGGTTGGCTTGACAACCGGGAAGACTTCTATCCACTTTGTAAACTTGTCAATTGCGACGAAGCAATATTCGAATCCACCAGGCGCCCGGGGTAGTTTCCCAATCATATCAAGCCCCCAGCATGCGAATGGCCATGACGGAGGTATCAATTTGATCTTGTGGGCAGGCTGATGTGAATGATGAGCGAAGTATTGACAACCCTTGCAGTGACGAACAATTTCCTCAGCATCGTGTAGAGCTGTAGGCCAATAGAACCCGGCACGGAAGGCTTTGCCTACAATGGTGCGGGAAGCTGCATGATTGCCACATTCTCCTACATGAATTTCCTCCAGGATGTTGACTCCTTCTTGCTGTGAGACGCATTTCATCAATGCGCCAGAGCGTGCACCACGTCGGTACAGTGTATCGCCGATTATAACATAGGACTTGCTACGGCGGACAATTTGTTGAGCATCTGCCTTCTCGGCGGGAAGTTTGTCGTGCAAGATGTAGTCTATAATCGGAGCACTCCAAGTGACGTCGATGAGCATAACCTTGGGAGCTGATATTGCAGCATCAGGAGGTACCGCTGCAGAAATTGATGGCTTGGAGAGTTCATTGACGAACACCCCGCTGGGCACCTCTGCTCTGGAAGAACCCAGCTTTAATAGGACGTCTGCAGCGACGTTGTAATCTCGCTCGACATGATGAAATTCAATGCCGAGGAAGTGTTTTTCCAGTTTCCGGACTTCTTCACAGTACGCGTCCATGTCTTCATGGTTGCGATTCCAGTCCTTATTGACTTGTTTGATGACCAACATGGAGTCCCCATATACTAGCAGACGCTTGATACTAAGAGTAATGGCCATCTTCATGCCGTGAAGAAGTGCTTCGTATTCTGCAGCGTTGTTGGTGACAGCAAACTGAATCTGCAGAACATACTTGAGTTGATCCCCTCGAGGTGAGATCAACAGAACTCTAGCGCCTCCGCCTTCCAGCTTGAGTGACCCGTCGAAATACATGATCCAATGCTCAGGCTTGGTGGTGGCGACTGGGAGATTGTGCTCGGTCCATTCCGATATGAAATCAGTAAGAACTTGAGACTTCATGGCCGTGCGAGAACGGAACTCGATGCTGTATGTTCCGAGCTCAACAGCCCATTTGGCGATACGCCCTGTAGCGTCTTGATTGTGGAGAATCTCGCCAATAGGATAACCAGTAACCACGACGATTTTGTAGGTGTCGAAATAATGCCGCAGTTTTCTGGATGTCATTAAGACAGCATATAGAATTTTTTGAACTTGAGGGTACCTGGATTTGGAGTCCGAGAGGACTTCGCTCACAAAGTACACAGGCCGTTGAATCTTCTGAAGATGGCCTTCCTCGTCGCGTTCAACGACAATAGCGGCGCTGACGACATTGGTGGTTGCTGTAATATAGAGCAAGAGATCTTCGCCCGGGAGCGGTGCAGTGAGCACAGGAGGCGTAGTCAAGAATAGCTTGAGCTTGTCGAAGGCGTCTTGAGCTTCCTGAGTCCACTGAAATCTGTCTTGCTTCTTGAGTAGTTTGAAGAACTCAGTGCCGCGTTCCCCCAGTTTGGAGATAAAGCGGTTGAGTGCAGCCATGCAGCCCGTAAGCTTCATGACATCCTTAACAGTGGTCGGCGGCTCCATGTTCATGATGGTTGCTATCTTCTCTGGATTTGCTTCGATGCCGCGTTCACTGATAATGAACCCGAGGAGCTTTCCAGATGGTACGCCGAAAACACACTTGGCGGGATTGAGCTTCCAGCGCCATTTGCGTAAGTTATCGAACGTCTCGGTGAGGTCAGCGATGAGATCCTCGGGATTTCTTGTCTTGACTACCACATCATCGACGTAGGCTTCAACATTTCGGTGAAGTTGTTCTTGAAGACAACCCTGTATAGCCCGCTGATATGTGGCACCGTACGTGACAGGCAAGGTGATTTGTCCGAGGGGGATGGCGGCCTTCCCAGGCACGATGCCGTAGAAAGGAGTATCCGCCGGCTGGAGCGTGCTCATGTCGAGGCCCATGGACTTCAGCGTCTTGGCGAAGATGAGGTTGAGCCCACTGCCTCCATCGATCAGGACCTTGGTGAGCCTGCTGTTTGCGACCACGGTTTCGAGGACAAGGGGATATCGTCCAGGAGAGGTGATCTCGGCCCATTGATCTTCTCGGGACCAGGTGATGGTGGTGTCGGACCACCGTAGCGGTGTAACCACCGCTGGTTCTGCTGCGTAGGCCTCGCGCCTTGCATTCTTGCGATTGCGCGAGGTGTCGCTGACTGCCATGCCTCCGAAGATGACGTTGACAGTGTTGTTGATGTCTGGGAAACCGTTGTCTCCCTTGTCGTGTCCGTCGTCTCCGTCGCCAGCCGACTTCTGCTTCTTGTTGGGGGTGCTGAACGTCTCCCGGAGGAGCACGCACTCGCCCATGGTGTGCTTGCTGTCGGTGTGGTAAGGGCAACGCTTCTTGAGGAGTTTGTTGAACTCTTCCCTTCGTTGCTGCGCAGATGTGGCGGAGCGGACGGTCTGGACGGTTGCGACCGTGTTGTGTGGTCGCTTCCGTGGGTTGTTGCCGTTACGCTGGAAGGAGTCGCGCGGCTGATCCCTGTTGTCTTCCTGGTTCCTGCGCCCAGGGTTGTTGGGTCTCTTGCCGTAGCGCTCCCGTTCTTGATCATCGGTGTCCATCCAGTTGGACACCAGTGCACGAAATTCCTCGAGGTCACGAGGACGGTTGTGACCGAAGTCACGGAAGAGGGTGCGATCGGTCATCCCTTCTTGAAAGTAGTCGATGACTTCTGAGTCGGGGATGGGAACGCAGGATGCCTTGATGGCGAAGAATCGCCTGTTGTAGTCGCGCAGGGACTCGTCTGGCTTCTGCTTGCACGCGCGGAGTTCATACTTGCTGCCAGGGCGCTCAAAAGAACCCTGGTAGTTGGAGACGAAAGCCTTCTTCAGCGCGTGCCAGCTGTCGATGGAGTCTGGATGGAGGGACTCGAGCCAGGTGAGAGGACCCTGCTCCATCGCAACTGGGAAGTAGAGCATCTTAGAGATGTCGTCGCCCTCTGATGCTTCGATTGCAGAAGAATATCTGCGCAGCCAGATGTTTGGATCTTGCTTCCCGTCGAAGTTGGTGATGCCTGGCGGCTTGAACTTCCGCGGGAAGGAGCTGATGCGGATGGCGCGTGTGTAGCATGGCAGAGCATCGGGGTTGGGGACGCCGCATCTTCCTGCAGAATCCGCAACGTGGGAGGTAGCTCTCCCCTCTCTGATCCGGATGATGTCGTTGCGGGCATCGTTTGGTGTGTTATGAGAGCGAGCTGGACGGGGTTCTTCGCGACGCTGGGACCTGGGAGGTTCCTCGCGAGGATGGCGGGGTTCTTCGCGAGGCCTGTTCTTGTCCTTGGTTTGGCCTGCGGAGCTGCCGTAATGGCTGCTCTGACGCTTAGCAGACGGTGCTTGGTGGCGCGAAGAACTCTTACTTTTGGAGGAGGAGCGGCCTCCGTCCAGGCGATCAACCATGACCGCTGCGGCTTCTAGGCGGGCTTTGGCGAGGTTGATCTCAGGGGTAGTTTGAAACCCCTCGAAGACGCTGACCCCGAACAAGATGTTGGCCACAGGGGAGTTGAAGATGTCTTGCTTGTCGAACTCCGAATTGAGATTTTTCTTCTTGATGAAGCGACGTCGCAGGGCGCGGTTGCGATTGCGCTCGATACGGAGTTCTCGGTCTGCATCGGTTTCTCCTTCCTCTGTGGGGGCGTCGTCGGAGACAACTTCTTCATCGCTGTGCTCATTGAGGAGCACGCAGGACTGGCGACCGGGGTCGCTAGGCCCGGTTCTTCTGCTACCCGTGGCAGCAGGGAGCTCTCTGCCTTCTTGGAAAGGAAGCAGAGGTAGAATGTCCCGTACCGTGGAAGGTACGTTTGCTTCGAACAGAGCCGCCTCGGGATCCATGTCAGGCCAATGAACGATAACCCCCGAGGGAGTTGTGGTCATGACAAGATCTGAGGTTGCTCCGCGGGGTTGGAGAACCTTCTTCTTCAGGTGCTTCTGGTGGACCGCGGCTGAGTTTGTTAACCCGAAGGGAAACTGGGATGCGCGCGATCCACGTGGTGAAGTCTTCGTTCCGCGGGGGTTGGAGCCAGGGTTCCTGGGCACCCGCGGGGTTGTTGTCACGGTCCTAATCGTTGAACCCTGGCGGAACTCGGAAGTGATCCGGAGTCCGCCAGGGAGTCTTGGACACGTGGCTTGATCCTGCCCCTTGATAGGGGTTGAGTTGACATGGTCGGCCCGGGATTGGATCTGCTTCGGGCGCCATGTACTCCTCCGAGTAGGATATGATCCAGGGATCGTGTCGGAATTTGGAGTTTTCCAAGATCCTTGCTGAGTGGTTTGCATGCGTGGCGAGTGCAGCCGCCTCGTCGCGCAAGTGGTGTTGGAGTTTGCCTTCCTGGTTTGCAATGCAAAGCCAGGAGCCGAAGATGAAGGAGGCGCCTGCCTCGAACTTGGTGACGATGGAGGCGCTGAAGGTGGCCATCGACTCTTTACTGAAGACTCGACGAGATGCTCCCCACGGACGGCGCCAAAGTGTCGGCGATTTATGCTGACTAGGTTCTCGAGGGGGTGCCCCGAGAGAAGGGTTTAGGGAGAAGTCGTCGAGAATCTAGAGCCGAAGGTGACAAGAGACGGTTTAGACAGGTTCGGGTCGCCGGAGCGTAATACCCTACGTCCTGTATGTTGTATCTTGTATTGATTATCCTGTTTTGAGGGGGTCCCTGCCTCACCTTATATAGTCCGGAGGGCAGGGTTACATGGGAACCGTATAGGACTAGGAGACTTTTACAAGTTTATCTCTAATTCCCTAATACAGTATATCCAAACCGACTAGGACTAATCCTTGTCTTGTGCGTCAAGTCTTGTTCATTGGCCGGCCCATAGGATGGGCCGCCAGGGTTGTTTAGTCCGTCAGGACTCTACACCCACACCTCTAAACCAGTCGAGACGATGAAGATTGATGGGCATCCTTTCCCAGTGAATATGGTAGAGCCAGCGAAAGGGAACGCTTTACAGACTAAGCTCTTGACATTGGAATCTGCAAAAGAAAAAGGAATTGTTAATCCTAGAGTGCAAATTTCTGTTTCCGATTTAAAGGATAAAAAATAGTTGGAAAAGAATGACTATCCTAGACACCCTCAGAGGCATGTTACTTCTCAAGGGTTGATCAAGAAATATCAGCACCAGCAAGAGAAAGCAAGACAGCAAGAGGAAAGGATGTATCGGCATAAGGATCATTGGAGATGTTCGTTTTTCGTTTATTGCTGGGAAGAAGGAATCAAATTACCATCTCCAGATGATTGCCCAGAGTGCAATGAAAGCTATGGAAGAGATAGGACATTTAAAAGGCCCCGATTTGAAGATAAGGAGTGTCGGCCTATTATTCGGGATAGGGATGAAGAGCATCGGCGTACTCCAGTTCATGAGAGAATCGGAGGCAGGCAGAGTGTATATGATTAGTTGGGGAATAGACCGATTACGAGCAGAGAGCTGGAAGACCGTGCTAATAATTTAGTCTCTGATGAAGAACCTTTGCCAAATCGGGATCGGAATATTCATCGTGAAGCTAAAATATCTCAACCAAGGTGGTGCCCAGATGGAGTTACAGAATCACAGAAGAGGAGGTTACAAAGGCTTCGATTTGATGAAATTCAAGAAGAAAAATCACGCCAGCTTTTGAAAAATAAGAAGGTGTCATCTAAAGTATGGCGTCCTAAACAACGTGATCAAGATGATTCTGCAGCCGATGTTAATATGGTTTTCATGTTGCCAAGGGAATTCATGGCATCGGCTAGTGATGAAGAAAATTTTGAGATTGAAGAAGCAATGGCTCAACTAAATTTAGAACCAATGCAAGCCACCTTTGAGAAGCCAGAAGAAAAGGAACGTGTTCACTTGAAGCCTTTGTTTCTAAAGGGACATGTTGATGGCAAGCCAATGACTAAGATGATGCTTGATGGAGGAGCGGCTGTTAATTTAATGCCTTATGCCATTTTTCGCAAAATCAGCAAAAGTGAAGATGATTTGATCAAAACAGATATGATGCTGAAAGATTATGAAGGAAAGATTTCTCCAGCTCGGGGGGCATTATGTGTTGATTTGACTATCGGAAGCAAGACCTTACCTACCACCTTCTTCATAGTCAATGACAAAGGATCATATAACCTATTGCTGGGAAGAGATTGGATCCATGCTAATTGCTGCATTCCATCAACCATGCATCAATGTTTGGTTCAATGGATTGAGGATACAGTAGAAGTTGTCAAAGCACACGCGTCATATAGCATAGCCATTGCAGAAGCACAACCATGGAATTATGAGCAAGTTATGTGCATATCGGGAAAGAATTTGGACACTGAGTTCCTCAGAGTGGTCAATTTCGGTCTACAACCGAACCAAGCAGTCGGCTCAGAAGAATCGTCCTGATGGGTGAATTTCTTCAAGAAGATGAAGGGAAGTTAGGATATGACTTCACGTCATCCGATGTATTAGAAAAAATAGAGTTAGGAGATGGTGATAAACTGAGGCCGACGTTTATTAGTGCAAAATTAGATCCTGAGTAAAAGAAAAAGAATTGATTTCTTTATTAAGGGAATTTAAAGATTGCTTTGCTTGGGAGTACTATGAAATGCCTGGTTTAGACCGATCTATTGTTGAACATCGGTTGCCTATAAAGCCAGGATATCGGCCATATCAACAGGTTTCTCGACGATGTGATCCTAAGATATTACCTGACATAAAGGCTGAGATTATTAAGTTGATTGAAGCAAAATTCATTAGGCAATACCGATATGCCGAGTGGATTTCTAATGTGGTTCCTGTATATAAAAAGAATGGGAAATTGCGTGTTTGCATTGATTTCAGGAATCTTAATAAGGCGACACCGATGGATGGGTATCCGATGCCCATTGCCGATTTATTGGTTGATGCTGCAGCAGGGCACAAAGTCATAAGCTTCATGGACGGTAATGCTGGTTATAATCAGATTTTTATGGCTGAAGAAGATATTCATAAAACTGCTTTTCGGTGTCCTGGGCATGTTGGTTTATATGAGTGGGTAGTCATGACTTTTGGTTTGAAAAATGCTGGAGCTACTTATCAACGTGCTATGAATTATATTTTTCATGAGCTTATGGGCAAGATTCTTGAGATTTATATTGATGATGTGGTGGTTAAATCGGAAAGCTATAGACAACATTTAGCCGATTTACGCAAGACTCTGGAGTGCACGGGAAAACATGGCTTGAAGATGAATCTGATGAAGTGTGCATTTGGGGTTTCCGCTGGCCAATTTTTGGGATTTATGGTTCATGAAAGAGGGATTGAGATCAGTTAAACTTTGATAGGTTCCATCAATAAGATTGTTGCTCTAGAAAATAAGACCAAACTTCAATCATTAATCGGCAAGATTAATTTCATTAGGAGATTTATTTCTAATCTCTCTAGGAGGATTAAGCCGTTTACACCTTTATTGAAGCTAAAGGCCGATCAAGAGTTTGTTTGGGGAAAAGAGCAGGAAGAAGCTTTGGAACGAATTAAGAGTTATTTGGTGTCTCCTCCTGTTTTAGTTCCTCCTCAGAAAAATAAGCCGTTCAAATTATATTTGTCGGCTGATGATTCTTCTATCGGATCGGCCCTTATTCAAGAGTTTGAAGGAAAAGAGCGTGTTATCTACTTTGTGAGTAGAAGGCTTTTGGACGTAGAAACAAGGTATTCTCCGGTTGAAAAGTTGTGCTTATGTCTATACTTTTCCTGTACCAAGCTTAGACATTATTTGCTATCGGCTGAATGCATAGTTGTTAGTAAGGATGATGTCATAAAATATATGCTGTCATTGCCGATTTTGAATGGTAGAATCGGAAAGTGGATTTTTGCTCTATCAGAGTTTGATTTATGTTTTGAATCATTGAAATCGGTCAAGGGGCAGGTACTTGCCGATTTTGTTACTCATCATTGTGGTCCAGAAGTTGGGTTAGTGGAACTTGCTCCATGGACTTTGTTTTTTGATGGATTTTCTTGTCGAGTTGGTTCTGGAATCGGAATTGTGTTGATCTCGCCTCGGGGGGCAAGCTTTGAATTCTCTTTTCCGATTGAGAAAGAAGCTACCAATAATCAAGCGGAATATCGGGCCGTTCTTAAAGTATCTATCTACTCAAAGAGATCAAAGCCGATGCTATTGAAATATTTAGAGATTCCCTATTGGTAGTGAAGCAATTGATGGGTGAATATGAATGCAACGATGATATCTTGAAGATATATCATGATGAATGCCTCCATTTGTTAAAAGAATTTAGGCTTGTTAAAATTGAGCATATTCCCAAATGTCATAATGAAGAGGCTAACCGACTGGATCAAGGGGCGTCTGGTTATCGTCTGATCAGAGAAATTTCAAGTCTGGAGTTGGAAGATACCGATTGGAGAAAAAAGATTTATGAGTATTTGAAAGATCAATCGAAGAAAGTTGAAAGGAAGATAAGGATTCAGGCAGTAAAATATGTTATACTTGAAGATGATCTCTATTATCGGACGATTGATGGAGTTTTACTCAAATGTGTTGGATCGGAGGAAGCTAAAGTATTGATGGGAGAAATCCATGAAGGAGTATGTGGAGCACATCAATCGGCCTTCAAGATGAAATAGATGATCAGGAGGAATGGATATTTTTGGCCCACGATTCTTGAAGATTGTTTCAAATATTACAAGGGATGTTAGGACAATCAGTGATTTGGGAATGTTCAAAGGGCTCCTGCATCTGCTATGAATCCGATTTTAAGGCCTTGGCCTTTCCGACGATGGGGAATTGATTTAATCGGACTAATTAACCCTGCATCGAGCAAAGGACATAAGTTTGTGTTAGTGGCGACCGATTATTTCACTAAATGGGTTGAAGCAAGTCCTCTGAAGATTGTGTCATCGGCTAATATGGTAGATTTTGTTAAAGAGCATATTCTCTATCGGTTTGGTATTCCTCAAACAATTACAACCGATCAGGGAACCATGTTTACTTCAGGAGAATTTGGAGAGTTTGCTGAAAGCATGGGGATTAAAATATTGAATTCTTCTCCTTATTACGCTCAGGCTAATGGTCAGACAGAAGCATCCAACAAAAGCATGATCAAGTTAATAAAGAGAAAGATTGATGAATTTCCCAGAAGATGGCATGCTGTGTTACATGAGGCGTTATGGTCATATCGGATGGCTTGTCACGGTGCAATTAAAATGTCACCTTATCAATTGGTTTATGGACATGAAGTTGTGTTGCCCTGGGAATTGAAAATCGGCTCTAGACGTGTTGAATTTCAAAATAAGTTGACAGCCGATGAATATTCAATTATTATGAAAGACGAGTTGGAAGATTTGGCTCAGTACCGTTTGAAAGCTCTTGAGAACTTAGAAGCTAATTAGGAGCATGTTGCTAGATGGTATAACAAGAAGGTCAAAGTCAAAGAATTTTCTCAGGGAGAATTGGTATGGAAATTAATTTTACCGATCAGATCTAAAGATTCTAAATTTGGTAAATGGTCTCTAACTTGGGAAGGTCCGTATAGAATAAATCGGTGCGCTCCAGGCAACGCATATATATTGGAAACTTTAGAAGGAGAAGAATTTCCTCGAGCTTTGAATGGAAAATACTTGAAGGCAGCTGGGAAGAGACCTTCCTCGACTGACTCAGGTATTTAGCCTTGCAAGTGTTTGAAAACTGATCGGACAGGATCGGCGTTCTTCACAAGTTGTCCGATTTCAATGTTCAGAAGACTTAGCATTTCTTCGAGATGGAGCTTGATCGGATCGGAGTTTGGAGTTGATTCTGCTGTAGAGGGACCGGCATGTTCTGCTGCAAGAGCACTGGGAGTCAGAGAATCTTGTGCCTAAGGAGGAAAAACGAAAATCGGATGTTGGCTTCTCCTATTTTGAAAAGGAAAATGAAAAGAGAAGGAATTACCTGCTTCAAATTGATTTCGTAAAACTGGGACGGTTGAGGAGTTGGGAGGCCGATTGCAGTTCCGATGGAAGCAATTGTCGTTCGTTCCTGGTACAAAAGTCCGGATGTGAGGAATGAGTTGAATAAAGTTTGTTGAATGACAAAGGATATAATCATCCTTACGATTGATTCTTGGGCCGATTTTGAAGTTTGGATTGCCAATTCTGGTTGGGCGGCATCATATGGAAGAATCGGCAGGGAAGAGAGAGTTGGAGCAGTTTCTGTTTGATCTGATTGTTCATGAGTCATGATCTGGGGAGGTGCCTGTATATGCATGAAATTAGTTCAAGAAATAATAAGGTTGCGGTAAATCAGAGATATATCTACTTGTACTGATGCATCTGTTGCTGCAGTATCCGATGGATTTTCTTGAATCAGATTTATTGTGCCAGCCTCTGGAATGGTTGATGAGCCACCGATACTTGAGCGTGTTTTCGTTATACGTCTGGCCACTTCCGAAGCTGAAATTTTTCGAAAAACTTTCGGTATCTTCCTCGAAAGTGTCTTTGATGGCGCCAGTTTGCGTTTCTCTCTGACTTCTGAAGGCGTAGCTTGTGATTCCGATGGCTTGATTTCTTCTTGGCCAGTCATGAAAGAAGAAGTTTCCTGAGTCTTTTTCTTCGGCCTTTTGGAGGAGCTGGTGCCTTGTTGCTTGGTTGGGGGAGCGCACTTGGCCAATTTCTTGTTCCGACCAGTAATGATATCCATCACGGATGGACTGGAATTTTCGATATGAGGATGATCCGAAGAAGGCATATACTCAATCGGACGACCGCTGTTGCTGACAGAAGGAGGGTTGATGGCCACATCCTGCAATTGAAAGAAAGATTAGGTTTAAAGTGATCAATGGTTGAAAAGGCAATTAAAGTTAGAAATTTTTACCTGATCACTAGTTTCGAAATCAGGGTTGAGAAGCAGACAGTAGTCTTGAGCAGCTTGGCAGAAGAGATGATTCCTCCATTCTTGCCACCAAGTTTTGAATGAAGCTGTGGTGAAGCTAGAAAATCTCGATGAGGATAGATCTATGGTTTCTTGAGAGGGTGACAAGTTTTTCAACCTCTCATACGCCAGGCTTGAAGGGATGATTTTCCTAGGCTTCACCAAGTCGGCTATATACATAGAAATCGGCCCTTAGCCGAATCCGAGTTGACGAGCAGCTATTGCTGGGTGATAGTATTCGAAGGATTGGTGTTTCTTCCCCAAAAAGACATCGGCTGGAAGTATTTGAGGAGTAATGATCTCTTTAAAGATTTTCTGACAATCGTTGTCTGTGCCGATGTTGTCAAATCGAAATTGGGTTGGAAGCTCGAAATGATCTTCAGGATCGTCATATACATACCAAGGCATGGAATCTTCTTTGAGACCATTGTAGACACCTCTAAAGTATTCAGCGGTGCGGGTCAAGGGGAAGCGATCACCAGCAAAACTCGAAGCAGCTTCACCAAAAGACATACAGCGCCGTTCATCAGGATCTGCCTCATTTAATTAATCAGCGGGGAATACGTTGCTGGTCACAGAATCGTTTACCAGTTTCTGCATATGCATATTCAGCCAAAGGTTGATAAACCACCAAGGGCCTCCGAGATGTCCGATCTGTTGCCTAGTTTTCAGTCGGATGGATACCTCATGAAGAATTCTATACACCGATCCGAGGAGATGTTTTCCGATTGGGAAGTTATTTCCTGAAGCTAAGTGTTCAGCCAATCGGAGATAGTGAATTGCTGGGCCTACTGTTTTTCCACAGAAGACAAAATGCTCTAGCCACATGTTGAGGAAAGCAGAATGCTCTCGTGCATCTACCGTTCCTGATGTCTTCGAATATTTCTCAATATATCCTTTCCATCCTCCTATTTGCTTAGTGTCAATTTTATGGGTGGCTCTGGATGAAAGTTGAAAAGTGGTGTCTGATGCCGATATGTTCAAGCCTGTGAGTATCAGTACATCGGCCAATGTCGGGGTCATCGGACCTTGACCAAAAAGGAAGGCATTCAAAGTGTCTGACCAAAAGTAGGAGGCGGCGATTAGCAGTGGCTCATTCCGATCCATATCAGCTAAAGAGAGAGCGATGCACTGGCGTAGATCATAAGATTCCCACTCATCTCCTTTGGATTTGGCAACCCTCTTGTACCACGTTTTCCATCCAGCAGGGAGAGTTGGCCATGATCTAAAGGCGTTGCTTCAGTCATGTTCTGATTCAAATGATTTATAGGGGAGTCTTTGTGTCTCTTGGTTGATAAAATCAGTGGGATCTGGAGAACCTACTGAGCCTAGTATAGCAAGACCTGGCTTATCCGCTACTGGAATGATAATGCTGTTGCAAAGGGCCTAAAAGAGATGCATTGCTATGAATGAAGAATAGATCTGCTAGAACAGAATAGATCCAGATCTGAGAAATGAGCGAAGGCTTACCTCGGGGATTTCCGCGACGGATGCCATGAAGGGGAGTAGCTGGAGTCTTGGAGGGTTGATCCTTGTAAGACGAAGTTTGCGCTTGATGATCTTGGAGGTTGGGAAGCAGAGCAAAACAAAGCGGCGACGGCTGTGTGGAGAAGATGAATGAGGAACACGAAAGGGTTGGCCTTATATAGGTTTCGCTAAGGGTAAAAGGGGGAAAAGAAGATGTTTGACCTAAAATGTTTGACCTAAAATGCTTGACCTAAAGGATAAGGATCAAATAGTTTCGAGTCAGAATCAGATTCTACCGCGAAACTAGGGGGGCATGTGTTGACACCAGATTTTAACAGGTCACATTGGTGCCAAAGTGAAGCAGAGGTGCAGAATCGGAATTGGAGTCTGAGGGAAGGAGTAGGAAGAATCGGAATCGGAGTCCAATTGGATGGACAGTTTGAATAGGAATCGGAGTCCGATGAGAGACGAGATCAGAAGAAAGGCTGATGACGTAGAGGAATCCTGGAAGATTGCCAGGCTAAGCTTATAGAAGGGCCGAGATAAAGAGTTGGTTATTTTTATAGAGTTTGAGTCGTAGACGGTTGTAAAAAGGGGTCTTTTCTTTTGCGTCAAGTAAGTTTGTCGTAAACGTTTAGGAGTCGTAATTTTCAGAGTATAAATATCGACCCTGCGTGGTCATGGAAGTCTGTACACATCAACATCAAACAAACCTTTACACTTTTTCACATCTTACATACATTTGTCGGCGATTTCGCCTTTTCTTTTCACGAGTTCTTTTGGGCACGTCGAGGGTGATCAGATCTCAAGGCTTGCCTGTAAGTCCCGTATTACTGAGTAAGACCCAAGTTTTAGCAACCAGCGTATCGCTGTTGTTTCGTTTGGGATTATTCGACAGTTATCGAGTAAATATCTAAGCTTTAGTATCTAGTGTATCGCTGTTCCTTCGTTTAGATTTTATTCAACCCTTATCCAGCTTAGAATAGGCTTTGATCGGCTAATTAATTATACTTCATTACCGGATCTGGTATAGCCGTTTAGATCTATTCCAAGTGTTGCTCTGCTTAGCTTGTTAGGTTACGTTTTAGTAATCTTACTCTGCTTTGCATCGGAATCGGCTGATCTAGCCGTTTCATTATTGTAGATCGGAATCTATTGCCGATCTTGTATTCATCGCTAAATCGGAAACTTAGCCGATTTCGCTGTGATATTAACATCCGATTTTCCTTGTCAATCAACAGGTCAGATTGACTGGCACGCCCTACATTATCGGTCACAGCCGATTTCATGTGCTAGCACGTGAAGGTCTTTCCCGATTTTTGCGTCAACAGTTTCTAATTAATATTTTTTCTCTATGTTTATGTTATGACTTATGAGCACTTTGTCTATCTTGCTAAGTTGCACACTCTTCTCTACATTAATACATCAGGCATCACTTCCTCTCTTTTAAAAGTAGATTACGTACAGGATAGGCGTTTTCTAAGTATGAGACTCCCTTGAACTCTTACATTCTCCACAAGCAAACTAGCTAGAGAAGTGCGAAACTAGCTAATGCATTTGGGATAAGCTATTGAGTCCAGCAGGGCAATCAAAACGTGACTGGGCCTTCTTCTATGTATGTATTCATGCTCAGCCAACCCAATTCAGCCCATACATGTCTTCTTCCCCAGACGATAGTGGAACGCTGTGACAGTAATTAAACGCAGGCAGCAAACAACATCTATCAGCTGCGGCAGGGCGACTCTCTGCAAGGAATGGGAGGTTTCACCGGTAGGGTTAGTTAGGGCGGCCGCCCTTCCTTGCCCTACTGGTGGATCCGCCCCTGCTCACGGTAGGTACACGAAATCTTTGGAAATCGTAGCCTTGTGTTGCCATGTGCTTTACAGCACAGCAGTCATGTAGAGACTATATACATGTACATAGCTATACAAAATATAGTGGGAACAGTACTAGTACTTCATAGAAATTTTTCATTTTATTAAGCGCATAGATAGTTTATAAGCTGGTTTCATTAATCTCCTATTCTTACAGGCTACGAGTTCTCCGGTGTTCTTCTTGCTATGGCTAAATCCGCGCCGGCAACCTTTTTTCAAAATCTTGACCACCAAAATTGGCACGGTCAGCTGAAACTAAACTGACCTATTGCCAAAACCGGCCTAACTGGTTTTGGTAGGTTTCTCAAAATGCAGGTTGGACTTCTCCATTGTGTAGCTCTCATCGAAATGATCAAAATGTATATATAGAAAGCTCAAGACGCAGACCGGACGAAGGAGTTATGGCTTCGGGAAGAACAATACCCGACGAAACATGCTAGACCAGTTTTGGAACCTAGTCAGGCTCGTTTTGCCCAAGCTAAACGAGTTATTTTGATGGGATTTTATTATATAGTTTCGATTGACCACCCCTCCCTATAAAATATAAAGGGATCCGAATAGAATCTATCAAATTTATCTTTATTCATTCTAGCTTTCTTTCACTTAGCCCTACTGTTCCAACCCCATGTGTTGTTCTTCTCCTGACTCCATGGCATGATGAGACGCCCTAACTGGCCTACCAAGCCTAGGGCAACCAATGGTGCGTTTTCCTCTATAGGGTTTTGTCCCGGACAAGTGTTCGCTGGAGTCTCGCCATAGATCTGGCGAAACTGGCCAGCCTAGCCGCATCATGTAGGGGGTGCTGCAAAGAGTGTCTCCAAGCATCGCACATTCGAGTGCTTTTGTGTGTTGGTCCTGTTTTGGCATCAACACATTTTGACGACTCTGTTATGGATAGTTATCCAAATATGTTAAAGACATACCAAGGTTGTCTGTTAGCTTTATTGCTAGTCATTGCAGTTTGCTAGTAATGATGTTACCAAACGCCAACAAGAATTTCTGGCGCCGTTGCCCGGGAATTGTTGCTATAATTGTCTTCGAATGTAATTGCTTGTATATCTTTTCTTTTTACCTTTTCCCTCCACTACACATGAAAGGTTATCCTTGTCCACACCTTTCGAAACCTTTTTTATTTTATTTACCTCTACCTCTACCCCTGTTACCCAAGATAGGTTATCCTCGTCAATACGTTCTGACAACTTCAGGGTGAGTTCTTTGAGCCGTTACCATCTTCAAATCCTCATAGCTACAGGCTATAAACTCCACCTATGATCTAACACCAAGGTTTGGGCAACAAAACCTTGTCCACTAGTTCGAGCACTCATGCTCGTGCTTGACATTCAGGCATGGCATGGGAAACACCACGGTGGAAATTGTTTCCTTTCTCATTTTTGAGAGAACAAAACAATAGTACAACCATTCTAGAGGGAATATCACTTCCTTGCAAAAAGAGATTCTCGATTCTCCATAAAACGAGAAGGAAACCATATGTGCAACTAGGCCAAAACTTCACGATTACTCACATAGCCTTGACTTGTCTTTACCTAATCGTATTTCATGATGACATCAATTTTTTTTTTTGGTCTTGACAAGTAGACTGCCCTCTGTCTGAACTTCACCATTGGAAGTTTGGTTGTGCCGTAAAACTCCAATGCAAAGAAGTGAATTCCTAGACACTCTTCTTTCCATACCAGTTATAACAAACCCTATCGTGGAATGTGAGCCAAGCCAAGAGATCCCTTGAATAGACAGATACAAGCCTTTACACTCTACATCTATAGATTTGTCTGTTTAACTCTCTCCCGAACCACAAATACCAAAGGATGAAGAAATTAAACCTTTGGAGTTCGCTTTTCAATTCAAGGTCCTTCTGAAAATATTAGAAATGCCTCGAATTATTCACCAGTTCCTGGCACCCTTCTTAAGGAGTATTCCTTCAAGGAAACCCAAGAGGAAAGTGAATACCTTATTGATCAGAGAATAGTCAGTGGAGTTAGAGCTTTCTTCTGAAGTAATTGGCTCTCTTGCCCTAATAATTCAATGCAGATTTCAAGGAACCATGATGGATGCAACATGCAATCTGAAGGTTGGAGCTAATATCCTTTCCGCATCCTTTGCACTCACCTAGTTGGGTGACTAACACCTAGCTCCAACCAACAAAACATTCAAAGAGCCCATCAGGTATATTCTTAGAAGGAATCGGGATTATGCAGGACATGCTTTTCACCACAAGAGGCCAACACCTTCTCTACAACATTCTTTCAATAATCATTAGAAGGTTGTCCCAGATTAGAGCTAAGGGTAGGTTAATGGAAGAATAACTCTATTTCGAAGCAACTCAGATTCGTGCGCCTTCCATGACCATACCTTATTCTATAAAGGTGACTGCCATAAAAGCCTTTCATTACTCTTTTGTCGAGGCTAGCATTATTCCTAGTAGAAACTCACTTGAGAAATATACATCTAGACTCAACCGACAAACTATTCCCAAGTCCCTTGGGACATATTCGGGATTGTAGTAGGATCACAACAGTTGTACTTGTCATCATAGACAAAATCAAAGTGCGCTTGGATGTCCACACTCATCGATTTCGATCATTTTCTAGGCCGCCCGATAAGGGAAGCCCATGACATATCTCAAGGGAGCCAAGATAGAAAGCTTAAGGAAATCACTTTCGCCATCACTACATCTTGCTCGGAGAAATCCTATGGTGTAGCCTCATCCCAAATGAAAACTGCTCGAGATGGTGTCCTGTATCCTCCATCATCCATACTTGAGGGTATGAATCCTTCTACCCACAAAGAGGATGACTCGGAAAGAACATCATCACCCTTGGTCATGTTTAAACCTCCTTCCTCTGGCTTGATCATGCATGATGAGTCTCTTCAGATGAAGAAGTCCTAGGACAGAGACTTTAGTGAGTCACTGACTCTTGAAACCGAAGAAGGGTCCCATAAGGCAAGCATGGTAGCTTCACCCTCAAATATTGCCGCAAATGTCCGATTTTTGCATGCCACCTATCCAAGGGTGTATTGCCATTTTGCACACTTTCACGAGATCTCTTTCACCATATCAAAAAATATGTCATCCAACAGACAACCCAATTCGAATTTGACCAAGGGTTTGTTGTTAACTGGGGCAGCAACACCTATATTCATTAACAATGGGGGTGTGGTCAGAGATCTTTCTACTTAGTGCCTAAACCATGGTATGCAGAAATTTTAGCTCCCATTATGTGCACGATAAGATCCTATCTAGTTTTTCAAATGTTGGGACTTGAAGGTGATTTGCCCATGTGAATTGTTGACCTAAAAGTTCCAATTCTCTTAGATTAAATGCGTCCATTATTGCATTAAACAAGAATGGACACCTATCACTATAGTTGGCATTGTTTTCTTATGTGGTTCTCAAATAATATTAAAGTCACCACCTATTGATATAGGTAAGATTTCTTTAGAACATACTTGGACAAGCTCTGTTAAAAATGCCTCTTTCTATTGTTCTTGTGCCGCCCCATATACCAAAACGAGCACCCATTGGAAACCATCCTGTTTATTTCGTAATTTAAATTTTACAAAAAAAAATACCTTCCTCAGTATCACCAATATCAAATATTAGAAGATTGACTACAACTAACATGCCACGAGATCTGCCATGAGGATTTTTACAGTGCCACAAAAAGTCCTTCCCCCCATAGAGGTTTTTGAGGAAATTTTGTGAGCAATCTTTCCTCCCAGTTTCCGATGAGGCAACAAAAACTAAACTTTTCTGGTTGTCAAGATCTGAAATAAATTTGTATTTCTTGGGATCTTCCAAACCATTGGAATTCCAAAATAAACCTTTCATTGTCTATTATTTGTGTGTTGTGAGTCTATCCTGCAACCTTTATATTTTTTATATTATTTTTTTCTTCCTGGGAGCAGCCTGCAAATCACATAGATCACTGCCCTTGGCTTGGGCCATCTACTATATTGCCACAAAACTGTCTTAAAGCGAAGATATCCATCTCCTCTTCTGTGCCCCCCTCGTCATCTAGGCAATAAACTAGCTTTTGCTTGATCAGGACAGATCATTGATCTGGAGATGCCCATGGAAAGGAGGCGATTCTATCCCAGGACTATATCCTAGTTCACAATGAGGGAGGGGAAACCAGAAGAATGAAGAAAGACAAATGGACAGTGCTGAAGTTGAGAGAGGAAGTAATGGCATCCGCTCAGATTCTGATCACCAAAGAAATGAACAGCAAGATGTTACCATCACAAGAGTCTAAGGATTAGGGTGAAACTGATGAAGAAACAGGAAATTTGTCACACCCTAAAAATACCATCACAACAAATCAATGTAAGCAACATGTTTATTTAGTTTATTCTATTAAGGATTAAATAAATGGTGAAATAAAAATTTCATTTTATTAAACATGAACAACACTTCAATTTATAGTTTAACAAATCCATGCGCATTCATGCTGCTGCATTGAGTTTTGAGTGAACTTTGATCAAATAAAAGTTTGCAAATGCTTGAAAAAATGTTTAAACCAAAAACCTTCCCTCTCTTTCTCATTGCTGACCCAGACCACCTAGCCTTCTTTTCTCTCTTCCTTACTCTCCCCGGGATCTGCCTGCAATCTCCCATCTCCCAGCCCATCTATTCTTCTCGCTCGGCCCACCCGTCCCACCAGCCTAGCTCTCCCCCTCCTTAGCCTCTCTCTCACTCTCTCTGCCAAGCGGGTCGTCCCCAACCTCTGGACGCGCCGCCGCGAACCGCTCGCTCGCGCCACACCCTCAACTGCACCCGTGTCCACCCGACTCTGTCTTGAGTGGGATTCAACTAGCGCCAACAAGACCCACTTCACTCCTCAGCTCCCTCTCCTCTCCCTCACAGCAACAACCCTAATCATATTGCCATTGATTATCATATCAATGGGAACTTCAATCCTATCTCTCTCCCTCTCTTTCCTTTTCACCATGACTCTTCCTTTGCCAATCCTCGACCTATACACCTCCTTCCTTCCCTAGCCGAGCCCTCCTTTCCACTTCTTGCAACCCCGCGGCCACGCTGCCAAAATTCCCTCCCATCGTCGCCATTGCCACCACCGCGTCGTCGCCTCTCTAATGCCACGACCGTGCCTGCAACTTGGGTAAGGTGGTAAACGAGGTCTCAAGAAGGATTTTCCCTCTCTTGCTCTCTCCTGTGTGCGCAATCTCATTGGTTTAAGGCCGAGTCGCCGCCTGCTAACGGCTTAACCAAATGTCTCCCTTGACGCCTGCTTTAGGTTCCCCACATCTAGGGGTGGATAACGAGCGAGCCGAGCCGAGCTAGCTCGTTATCTAAACGAGCTGGCTCGGCTCGGCTCGGCTCGTTAACGTAACGAGCAGAAACACCAGCTCGGCTCGGCTCGGCTCGGTCCAGCTCGCGAGCTGGCTCGAGGAGCTCGCCAGCCAGCACACAGATTAAATCAAAACTCCAAAATCCAATATGGTTTCACCAATCTTCAATTAAGAATCAACCAGCATCTTTCCAATTCATAGATCCTCGTACAAAAATACACTCTGTACTCGCACAATCACACCAGAACAGGAAGAATTAAAGAAATAGAAAGAAAAAATCAAGAAACCAGACTACAGAGAAGAGAAGCATGCCGCAAAATCAAAATCAAGAAACAAGGCTACGGAGAAAAGGAGCATGTCTTGCTTGAGGAAGGACCATCTCACCATGGGGAAGCACCATCTCGCGATCTTCACTATCCATGCCGTGCGGGGGAAAATCTGAGGGGGATGAGTTGGATTGGGGAGCTCCCGGAGGAGGACCGAGGGAGGCATGCGTGCGGCATCGCGGAGGGAGGCGCGCATGCGGAGGCGTGCGTGCGGTGTCGGTGGGGACTGGGGAGGGAGGAGTGCATGCGGTGTCGCCGCAGACTCTCGGTCGAGTCGGACGGAGGCGGAGCATGCGAACGCGGATGAGAGACGGCGCGTGAGGGATGGCCGGGTGGGTGGTGCCTGCCATGGGGGTATGATGGGGTCAGCGCTAGGGTTAAGTGTGTTAGTGGGCTGTTGTATTTGGGCCGGGCTTTGGCTGATATGTTGGTCTCATTATGCTCGCGAGCTGGCTCGACTCGCTCGTTAATTTTGACGAGCCAAAATTGCTGCTCGGCTCGGCTCGGCTCGGCTCGGCTCGTTTTGGTAACGAGCTGAGCCGAGCTGGCTACGAGCCGAGCGAGTTAACGAGCATCGAGCATTTTGTCCAGCCTTACCCATATCATCCGTTTCCTCACGGGCTGACCATACACCTCTAGTAACTCAGGAATTTTAGAATCAGGGAGCTCAACTCGTAATTTTTAAGACTTATATCCCTCTTTGGAAAACCTCCACTAATCTTTGAGTTCTCTAGGAACACAGCATGTCTGGCCTCATCAATCTTAGTGAAGCAACCAGGACAACAAAATTTATATCCCTTTGACTTATCTGGATATCTAATAAAGTGATAGCTTATTGTTTTAGAATCCAATTTCTTTTGCTGTGCATCAGGCAGCTTTGCCTCAGCACGACAACCCCATACTTTTAAATAATTTAAAGACGGTTTCCTCCTATTCCACAACTCAAACGGTGTCTAGGAAATTGACTTAGATGGAACCCAATTGAGTATGTGAGCCATTGTCTTAAGTGCTTCCATCCATATATCAATAGACAAGCTAGAATGGCTGGGCATGCTCCGTACCATGTCCATAAGCATACGGTTGCGACACTCAGCAACTCCGCTTCGCTGTGGTTTGCCTGGCATGGCGTACTGAGCTCCAATGCCATTTTCTTCTGAGTACTTAGCGAATGGTCATTTAATTTGACTGTATTGAGCATGTTTCCCATAGTACTCACATCCCCTGTCTGATCTTACAATTTTAATAGAAGTATTGTGTTGTTTCTCAACTTCTAACTTAAAGATCTTGAATATTTCTAGTGCATCTGAATGCTTGCGAATAGGGTAGATGTGTCCCTAGCGGGAATAATCATCAGTATGTTATAAAAAATCATAATCATCTACCGTTGTGACAGAGAGAGGGGCACAAATATCTGTGTGAATTATTTCTAACACTCCCATACTCTTGTTAGCACATTTCTTAATTGTCTTAGCATATTACCTCTTAATGCAATCAATGTTTTGTCCTAAATATGATCTAAGTTTTCTTTTATCTCTTCTTTAATGAGACGATCCAATCTCCCCCTCGAAATGTGACCAAGACGATAGCACCACAATTTCAAGGTCTCACTAAAACTCTTACGCTTATTCGAAACATTACAAACATTCATCATAGAACCATCATTGAGAGAGAGCATATAAAGTTTGCCTTGCCAATTAGCAAGACTCACACTTATTGAATTAAACCGAATAACACACTTGTCTTTATCAAACACACAAACGTGTCATGAATTTTCTAAAGCCAAAACTGAAATAAGATTTCTTTAAAGACTACGAACGCAAAGCACTTCATCTAAATTAAGCTTAAAGCTGTCTGGCAACTCAAGGATGAAGCTTCCAACGCCTTCGACTTCAACGTCATTCCCATTAGCCACTTTTAGATTTCGCTCCCCCTTCTTATAGTTTGCATCGTATGGAATGCTTGTAATGAATTATAAATGTGTTAATGAATTAGAAATCAACTAAGAATAATTCCTCAATAAAGGAGACAAAATCAAACTTAATATTATCTTTCTGCTTCAACCATTCCTTCAAACCAGCACAGTTCTTCTAAAGGTGCCTCGGAGATCACAGAAGGAACACAACATCTTGCCTCCCTTAGTGTGGCTACATTTCTTGAATTTGTTATCTTGCCTTGGGGCAAAGTGCTTGTTCTTCTTAAAGGGCTTCTTGTTGCCTTGCTTACTGATTCCTGACTCATGCTGTTCTTAGGAGTTTCATTGAGAGAGAGATTACCAACCATGTTGACCACATCCTTCGTCTTCTCAGTTTTGAGCCACTCCTCCTCCTTAACATAGTAGCTGATCAAATCAGCCCAACCCCTGATTCCTCGGGCTGCATTGATGCTCCCTCTCATGTCCCCACGCTCAATCTCCTCGTCTCAAGGGTGGCTCGAGGTAAGAATACCATCATGGTGTAGATCCGCACTAGGCGCACTCGGATCCAAAAGGGATTGGGTGCTGAGGTTTTCTATGGTGGTGGATTTGGGCTGGGTTGGGTGCACAGGGCGCCGGACGCTAGGAGCGCCTTGCCCATCTAGACTACCGGTTTTGATTTGAACTTGCCACTAGATGAATTTGGTGCAGCTGATTTTGATTATGTACAAAATCTCACTGGTAATATTTCTCAGTTTGTTATTTCCATTTTTATATTTTTATGTAAGTCGTGCCTAACAATAAGGATGTTCTTTTTTTTTGTTTTACTAGAACATGATGTTTAGGCTCTCGTTGATGTCCAAACGGGTAGCCCGGCCCGGCCTCGGGACCAGCCGCCGTGCTGCTTCGACAGCCCAAGCCCGTGCCCACGGGCTGTTTTTGGGCTGGGCTAGCCCGGTCAGCATGGTTTCTTTGCGAGCTGTCGGGCCCTACACCGCCCGCTGCAGCTCGATGCTTCCTAGCGGCGCCGCAGCGCTGCCCGCTAGTACGGCCATGACCGCCGCCCGCAGCGCTGCCAGCTGCCGCTCCTACTCCCAGCCCCGACTGCCGCCAGTCACGCCGCTCCTGCTTCCAGTCATCCGCACTAATGGCATCCGCATCTCCTGCTCCAACCGCGCAGCCGTTCCGCACTACCTCCGCCGATTCGCCCACCAGATGCGCCGCTGGGAGCAAGAGGAAGGGGTTGACACTACTACAAAAATGATTTTAGGGTACACTGCAAAATTGGGCTCAGAGGCAGACACAAAAAAATGTCCGCTCTGTTAATCGCGACATTAATGAAGGCGGACATTTTTTATTTTCAGAGGTAGTTGCTTTTGTCCGCCTCCAAAAATCAATTTTTAGAGGCAGACATCTTAAAACAACCGCCTCCAAAAATGGTATATTTTTGGAGGCGGACATTATAAGTCGTCCGCCTCCTAAAATCTATTTTTGGAGGTGGACACTTAAAAGACCCGCCTCCTAAAATACGCGGCCCAAATCGAGCCCAAAATGCCCACTTTGGACGTTTCCATATATATACCACAATTAGGGTTAGGTTTGGTCGCTTCTTTCCTTCTCTCCCTCTTCTCCCTCCTGTGACACCGCAGCCGGTAACGCCCACACCCTTACGCGTGTGTGAAGGAGCGAGCGAGTGGTGCCTGCTCGTGGGGCAGGCAATGCGCGGCGTGGCCTGCGCTTGTGGTGGGCGGCGCGCATGCGCGCGTGGCGGGCGGCGCACGGGGCATGTGGCGCTCCTGCACGTGCGCGAGCGGAGCGAGGAGCGCAGCTAGATCCGGCGCTAGGCGATGAGGAGCATCCAGATCTAGTGGGGGCGACGACCTGCACAGCGGCGGTGGAGGTGATCCGTGTCGAGGAGCGCGGCCACAAAGGAGGTGCAGCACAGTTGCGAATCTGGCGGCAGCGAGGAGCAGCGGCGGCGGGAGCAGCTGGATCTGGCGGGTTCGCCGTGGATGGCCTCGGCGGGCCTGTCTTTTTTTTTTGGATTAACAGAGGCGGACACCCATCTACCTCTGAAAATCACTGATTAATAGAAGCACAACCTCGGAGGCAGATGGGATTTCCGCCTCTGAAAATCATTTTTGTAGTAGTATGAGGGAGGTAGTGGCTGGGACTGCATAGACGTATGAGAGAGGGAGTCAAGGAGAGGGGAAGCTAGGGTTATTACTAGGGTGGTCTGGCGGACTAGTGGGCTTGTGAAGTGGTGGTGGTGGGCTACCGACCGTTGGAGTGGTGGACTGGACGTCTGGTGGTAGACTAGTGGCTTTCTGGGGGCGGCCCAAGCCTGGGCACGCCTATTGGGCCAGGCTGGCCCAGGCATGTCGCCGACCGGGCCAGACTAGGTTTGGGACGGGCCAAAAATCCGTACTTTCGGACAGGCCACCGTGCCTCGGGTTTTCTAGACATCTATAGTTGAAGTAAACCATCAAAGGAAGAACATGACAGAAGAAGTCACAAACAAGTGTATCAAGCACTGTTGTTTAGAAGCAAGAATGGAACACTAGGCAAGAAAGATACAAGAATATTTCTAACCAATTTGGAGTGCACATTCGGTCAGTTCAGCGCTTATGGAAGTGAGGTAAAAACCAACTTGCTCATAACATTCCAGTTGTAGTTGCAAGTCAAAAGAAGGGTAGATGTGGCCGTAAGGCAGCCACTCTTGATTTTAGCGCAACATTCCTCTCAAGCAAAGAATGACCATAGAAGATGTGTCTAGTAAACATGCTATGTGCAAATCTAGGGTACAAAGGTATCTGAAAGAAGGTGTGCTTAGGCGCCACTCTATTAGCATCAAACCATATCTCACATATGCTAACAAGATGACTACGTTGAAGTGGTGTGTTGACATGATTGAGTAGGGTTTGTGAGCGAGTGAGGAACTGCGGCGAGGAAGTGATGCGAGGAACGATGGCAAGGAAAGCAGGCAAAGTGTTTCTAGGGCCAAGATATTATTAATGCTGGGCAGCACGATTAGCAAAACAATAGCAGCCCAAACGTTTCCAGGGCAAACATGTCCATATACAGCTCCATGCAGCCTCAGCGACATGCTTTACGAAAACAGAGTGCACGACCAGGACGATTTGCTTTACGGGTACGAAGGGAGTACACTTTAAATATATTTTATTAATATCTTTTATTAGAAGTATTAGTCAAAGTTATTTTTAAGAGACAATGTTAATTTCCTAAATGACTTTCTTTAGCACCTGGAGGGAGTATGATATGGTCATAGGTTATGGGCTATTGTTTAGGCCTTCCGGGTGGTGGGGCTGAGCTGAAACTGGAAAATTCTCCAGTCCAGTCACATCAGCGGCTAATTAGTTATACTACCTCCATTCTAAAATATAGCTATATTTAGCCTTTTTAAGACAGATTAAGAAGTGTGATAAAATATCTCATATACCCTTGATTAAACATGCCAATGCACATATATATGGTAGCTATACATGCCTTATATATCTCCACGTTTACTAAAAGGAATTATGCATGCAACAATTAAGACCACAAGACAATTAATGCCTATAGGGGTATTTTTGCACATTCACCCATTCAATTAGGCTTCACAACTCAAATGTAAGTATATTTTGGAACAAATTTTGAATGCTTAACGTAGCTATATTTTGGAACGGAGGGAGTATAGAAAAGACCGTTGGGCCATATTTCCCTCTCAAGTGAGCCTATGTGGCTTATCTCAGGGCAGGCTTAGGCCCTGTGTGTAGTGATCCATCTGAATAATTGTGTGTTGGTTCAGCCCTTCCAAATTTGGTTCCTAATCTTCTTGCCCTGACTATTTGAACCACATCACCCAATCAGTGTTATCTGAAATCAATTCAAATATAAATATACAGACAACATTGGTGCCCTAAAGGCCAAAACCTGCACTCCCTCGGGGTTAATAAAATAAATCATATAGAACTTTGACACGGTTCTCCAAAATATAACTTTGACTATACTATTTGGTATAAATATATTTCAAAGTACTCTTATGAAATTATATTTCAATATGAACCTAATTATACCATTTCACATTTCTAAACTTGACACATAAAAGATATTAGCAGATAAAGTTTAAAATTTTGACTTGGGACAGTCTGTAAAGGGCAATCTAAAAGTTTGCCTGTATGGAGGGAGTAATGTAATCTAACTAATCATCATTGAGCCTGTAGCTAATAAGTAAGTTCATATCCCTACAAACCCTCGTCTGGATATGCTTGGAGTTCTATAAATTCAAGTATAAATTTTGATCTAATTAAGATACATCAATATCCAGCCATACCTACAAAATTATACCATGGATATGCAACACTGGCTCGCTAACCTTTATCAGCAGATTCTCAAATTTAGCACATTCGGAGATGATAGAGATCACGACGAGGTAGATGCCATGTTTGTTTAGGAATGATGCTGTTCTTCTGTCTATAGCTTTCCTTGAGGCAGAAAGCTGAATGATCGTACGAATCTTGGTTCCCTTTATTCTCCAGCTACATGTACATCAATCTTATTGATCTACATGTACCTTCTTAATTTATCTGCACTCCCAAATACATATATACAAATCTCCAACTCATCAGTTAGATATATGATATATATGGATATCAAGAACAGTATGACACTTGTTGAGTAGACGGACTATTCATCACCATATAGATAAATCATTAGGGTATCGGGCCGGTCAAGTGGTGAATATATATTCAAGTGATCGTTGAAGCATGATAAGAAATACTACTTAGTTATATATATTAACAATGCCATTATATTCGGTGGTTTGATCTTCACGCTAGCTACTTTGATGCTGATCAAAAGCAGGTCGGCTAATATATAGCTTAGTCTTGGAATCGTGGTATGTTGTTTGAGAAATTTAACAGTGGTTGTAAAGCACACACGGTACTTTTGGCTACTTAATGCTAGTTATTGATCCGACCGAGTATTTAGTTAATCATTTTTTTAATATGGAAAAGAGGAGTTTTACAG
>JACEFO010000539.1:0-50678 GCA_015342445.1 Digitaria exilis
CAATGTGCTATTTTTCACAATGCACAGAGCAAGTATACAAGCCTGCTACTTCACATTCAGGTATACAAGACTGCTACAATCAGTATACAAGGACTTGTACAAAATTGACATGATTTATGAACAGACGAAGTGCAGAATCTCACCAGTGTACTGAATCAATTCTACACTCGGTAGAAATCTCAAAGAACATCAATGGTTAAGATTTGTTTGAACTCTTACCTCTTGAGAGGTAAGAGAACGTAATATGGAGTACCATAGCAAAGGCCCATAACTTTACTCAAGGAATGGACTAAACTATGGTGATATATGTCTGGAATTTATTGGTGAAATATCAATACGAAACAGTTGGTTCTGTATCTCTGAAGAGAAATTAGTACACCAAAACTGAAGGTACATAATACAAGTGTTGTGATCTTGATAGTGGCCTGCTCAACATGATGATGCTTCACAACATATTATTATTATTATTCCTCTGTTACACATTACATCACAATTTCTATTCGGCTACTATGATGATGATGGTGACGGCACAATTGAAGCTCGATTGCCCTATGATTAACACCAAGAGCATTAAGGAGTTGTGTGGAGAAACTGATAAAAGTTCTAAATTTTCCATCTCTTTACCTTCCACCGAATATATGGGGGACTCAAGAATACAACGAACAAGAAAAGGAAAATCAGTTCAGCTATAAGAAGCCGCGTATTCTCTTTCCCCATTATTGCTGGGAGACCAAAAATTGCTATCAAGGACGTGAAAGGTAACAGCTCAGAGAAACCAGCGGTTCGAGCTAAATCACACCATGCTGCAAGTCCTCGTATTCCTAATCTCGCACGAACCGTGTTTACCCCAAAGAGCAGCCGCAAAGTTTCCATGCATCCAAAGACCAAAGCTACAGAACTAGTAATGCAGATCATGACTGCTAGGTCATGAGCAATTGGTGCCAGCACCAGGTATAATCCCAAAGCAAAGGAGGCCATCAAGCTTCCTTCCGAAGTAAGCAGGAACCTTGAAGAAACATTGATATACTTGTAGCGTACAGAGAGCTCCATGGCAGGCATCCCGGCAAATACCAGATAGAAGGTAGCCAAGCATGATAAGATGAATGACAAAGCATCCGCGAGAATAAACGCACTGAACGCATAGCTCCCAGCAAGGATTGGCGTCCCAGGAACGCCACCGTCGCTCGTTGACTGATAGTAACCTCCAGGCAATGTGAAAGCTGCTGCAAATGTTACAGTTGCAATAAGCACAGAGACAATGCCCATGGCATTTGTCATCTTTGCCAGATCCTCTGACTTCTTTGCCTCGTCTATTTCTTCGCAAATATATTTTTCATCAAATAGGTCGGAACGACTTCCACCAGCTGCGGCTCCAACCAATACTAACGTACTCGACATCATGGCTCTTGGATGCTGCAAGAAATATTCTCAAAATCATCAATCAGTAGTCCCAAAACTGTCAATGTAAGAATCTGGACTAAAGGTCTATATCTTTAGTCCCAGATTCGTAGTCCCGATTCCCACACCCGGGACTAAAAGGGAATACGAAACCAGGACTAAAGGCTGGTTGTGCAGCAATATAACGATAATAATGCAACTGCTAGAAATGAATTACTAGTTCCATGCAAAGGCAGCTAGAAATGACCATACTCCCTCTTTCGCAAAAAGAATGACCTTTTTTACTTTCAGACATCACGTTTGATCATCCGTCTTATTCAATTTTTTTGATAAATACTAAAACAAATATGTCACGATGAAAGTATAGTTAATGATAAAACAAGTTGTAAATAAATAAATAATAATTGCATAATTTTTTTTGAATAAGACGAATGGTCAAACATGATGTCTAAAAGTAAAAAAAATGTCATTCTTTTTGGACCGAGGGCGTATACATTAACAGTAATAATGCAACTGCACTTTATTTCTTGTGATAACCATTTCTCAGTAGGCAAGTATCTCTCTTTTGTTTGGAAATATCTATTAATTTGTACCGTATCAAATAAATTCACTATAATGGTATATTTCATGGTCTATCTATTAAACTAGCATGATATTTTTTATATAAACTTGACTAAATTTAGACAAGTTAAGTTAGAATAATGATAAAAATGGCTATGCTGGAGTCATTGACCTCCACAAGCTGGATCTCTCAGACAAGGACACAAACAGAAATATGAGAATAATAGACTTACCAATTTATAATATAAACTTTGAGGAATCTTACTCCATGAAAGACCAAGCGGTGTCAGGTCATCCTTATTTGGTACATTGAGATCCACCTGTGGATTTCGAACCAGACAATGAAATGCTGCCAGATTTCCCGCATGGATGGCACAGTGTAATGCGGTGTCCCCGTTGTTGTCCTGAACATTTAGAACTGTTGACAGTTTGTGGTTGGAGGAAGGGTCCGTAATCAATTCCCCCGGGCCAAGACGCGATAGCAAGCCAAGCCCAAGCAAGTAACTAGCTTCCGGCCCCTTCCTCTCCTCCTCCGGCAGCTCGCCGGCGGCGAGAGGGAGGTGGGCCGGCCCCCTCTCTAGGTAGATAGGCTTTCCCTTCCAGCAAATAAAGTAGTTTTAAGATTTGATGTTCCATAAGGGCCGTCGGTCACCGATGCCTTGGCGACCGTGGCTCCTGCTCCTCGCCCTCTTCGCCGTCGCCGCCGCCGCCGCCAAAGAAGAAGTAGCTCTTCCTCGAGCGCGCCGTCACTTGTGCAACGCCTACCTTCAAGTCAAGATTCTGGCTTCCTCGACATCGAGCTCTCCGCCGCCGCCGCCGCCACCCTCGATCCAGAGAAAGACGGAGACGATGGAGTGCCTGCCGTCGCCGCCGACCTTGCTCGTCGCGTCGTCAGCTCGGATGCTGACTTCTTCCACCCTCGTTTTGCACGGGACGATGTTTCTCAGAGGCAAGTTTAGCTTCTTCGTTCTTCATTACCACCAACTCATCATTTTCTCCCACCGATGCCGGGTTCGCCACCACCGCCCATCTTCTCCGCCTTGCCACCCTCCCGGTATCCTTGGTGAGCTCGACGTGCTGCTCCAACCCCCGCTGGCGCTGGGCATGCTCGTCCGCAGCGTCACCGCCTGTATCACCTCCGAGCCTCACGCCAACATCCGCCTCCGAAGCTTCGTCCGCTCCGCCAGGGCGGGCTTCATCCGAGCTCGCTTGGTCCCTGCGGCCAGGCTTCCCTTGGGTTCTGCCGTCGACGACATGCGCCCGCCAGGGCCGGTTCGATGGTGGGACCCCCCTTGGTCTGCACCTCATCGTCTCGTGCTTTGTGCGTGGGTCCCACCTGGGAATACACTCGTCGACTTGAGGGCTGTGCTTCCTGCTGGTCCAAGGCCACTACGTGCCCAACATGCAAGCCACGGGTGCACGGTTGGTTTCTGGTCCAATGCATCTAGCTGGGTAGAGTCTAGTGCTCCTCATTTGTCCGCTCTACTTTTCGTTTGCGCACATGGAAGTGGTTACCTGTCTACTTGTGTGCGGATTGACTTCCGACACCGGTCGATGTTGGTCTCCAGATTCAACGCTAGCAGATATGGTACCAATTGGTTGATCCCGGTGAAGGTTACTACATATCTACGGCTCAACCTTTTTAATCCTCGAAGACACAGGCCGGTCAGACAGTCTAAGGGTGAGTCGACTGTACTATCGGAGTGCGATAAGGAGGACCCTCGATGTCAACGTTGTGGCCTTTACTCTCAGGCCTGGCGCCCCCAATGTAGACATCACCTGTACGCACCGGAAGACGATCGGACTACAAAAAGCTAGATTGTTTACCTTACTTGTTATCAATCATATCTCCTTGGTGGTAGCTCAGAAGCTACATATGTACTCTTTGGAACACGCGATTCCAAAACCTTGTAATATGTTCTCACTGTTTTAATATATTCAGAGTCAGTATAAAAAAAAAACTGTTGACAGCTTTGGCTGTCGGCAGGCATACTGAGCCACTTTGTAAATCCAATTCCGGCGACTCCCTCCACCAGCAGCAACATGGAGGAATGTCCTTCCCTCACCATCTTGCAGAGTGGCACAGTCAGGACACTTCTGAAGCAGGACTTTGGTCACGTCGAGGTTATCAGCCAAGGCAGCAATATGTATGGGATACAGCCCTTTATTGTCGGGTTGATATGCTGAACAAATATTAGCATCCAGTAACATTGTAGCTGTTGGTTTTGACCATGGCCAAATGTCTTGGAACCTTTCAGAAAGGATCCATGATTGAGGCCACCAATCCAATGATGCAGCCAAGTGTAGAGGAGTGCTCCCGTCCTTGTCCCGTTGCATTGTAAGCTGCGAGAGAAGGGTTACACTGCGTAAATGCTGCCCCCTTCCCCTTGTTGCATGTCAATTGTAATGTCCTTGAACAATTCCAAAAGCATAGGTAGCGCTGCATGCATGTAGACGTGGATAATTTCATTTGTCATGCCAATCTTACCATTAGTATTAAAATTCTCACCAAATGTGTAAAAAGATATATCCTATGAATTTTCATAACAAAAAATCCCACTCATTAATAAGGTAGACTCTAATCATGATTGATAATAGTAGTTATCGGACTTATTCTACTTTCAACATCTAAATTACTCATCAATGTCACTATAGTAGCTTCAAGTACGTTTATAAAAAAATCAAAATTAATAACCCCTAAAGTCTATATTTGAATAACCCACCAATGCCATTGTGAAAATAATCTAAAATAACCCCTAATCTTTAGATAAATCACCCACCTTTATCATTAGAAAATATAATATAAAGTAACCTCTTAATTTACATAAAATGTATCACCTAAAGTTATCTCCTAAATTTGCATATATATTACACTCCTCTCTTTATTGAACTAAGCAAAAATACAAAAAAATTTTGAATGAGTCGCATAACAAAGATATACTACCAAAGTATTTACACAATATTAATTCCATGTGGCAATAAATTGTGTTAGTTGCTAATTTGTATAAAATATTTAATTTGGTTGAAACATTATGATATAAATGCATTAAAAGTTAACCAATGCACTTGTCTTCGTTACAAGCAAAACACAATACTATACTCAATATTCTTTGATAAGAGGAAATATATTTTGGCCAAAACATTATAAGATAACTACATTAATATTTTTTGTTGTATGTACCTTTTATTAAAAAAAGGTATATTACTACACACTCTTAATTATTTGATATAGGAAATTTAACATCTTCAGGATTGTTGTGTAGGCTAAAATGTCTATTAATCATATTATATGTACTGACTGAAAGTACTTAATCTTTCTATAAAAAAAGAGAGCTTTGAATAAGAAGTACAATGAATGCTAGAGTTTGCACTTTTACACGGGGAAAAAGGTATCAACAACCTAATAATATGAAAAGTAGAAAAGGCAAATCATGATACTTGGGCTCCAACAAGGGATGAATTTATAACTCAAGCTACAGTTGTAAATAAACACTTACCAAAGAAACATGATGGTGCAATGCAAAGGGTGAAAGCCTATAGATATGTATGACGAAAATACATATAACATTATTGATTACTAAATTTAGCACGCCGAATAGGTTTTAGAGAGTATAAATACAAGTTTTGTGTTATAAATTGAACAAAGCGAACTAGAGTAAAGATATTAGTGTTTAGATTAGATGTTAGTTACAAATTCAAAATTTAATCCCTATGGCTTCTGAGATATTATCCCATATTCCCATGTAAGAGCACCAGTGAATAGACTAATGTATTGTACATGTTGAGATATTTTTATCAGCCATGCATGCAACCTGTTCAGATTTCAAATTAATCACTATTTATTCCAACTTTTCACTATTTAACTATTCCTCCCTCTTAGAAAACACGCTTCCCAGAACTTAGCAACAGTATTTTTATAAAGCTATAGTGTTTTTTCTACAATCCAAAGACGCCCTAAGAATAGTCCGTGTGTGAGAGAGAGAAGCTAGAAGTGATAGTGGTACTGACGGGGACTTAATTTCCAGCCGGTACTAATGATCCTTTCTCTATTAGTGAAGCAGTGATAAGCAAAAGAAAATTAATAAAGTACGTAGCAGGTGTACCTTGTCTGCGAGTTACAGCTGCATGCAGAACGTTCCGCCCATCTGGTCCGGAGCAGGACAGGTTACCGTTCGTTTTATCGATCAGATGCCTCGCCATATCCTCCTGGCCAGGTACAACGGTGAAGTGATATTACCCACCTCACCCTCACGTGGAACGGAGGCCAGCTCTGGATCGACGGACATGAGCTCGTCCATGGCGGCCTTGCTGCCAGCACGCACCGCCTGGTGCAGGGCGGTCTCCCCGCTCTTATTCCGCGTCCTCACGAGCTCCGTCACCGCCATCTCGCCGCCAGCGCAATGATGCAGGCGACCATGGCGTCGTTCCCGGCGCCGGCGGCGCAGTGCAATGGCGTGTTGCCCTTGTCGTTGCGCGCCATCACGAGGCTGCTCTTCACTTGGTACATCGTGTAGGCGCAGTCGACGAAATCTTGGTCGTCGCCGCAGGCTGCGATGACGTGCAACAGGGAGTCCCCTTCATTGCTGGTCACCCCATCAAGGAGAGCTGCTGCTGCTGCTGATGATGATGATGATGATGATGATGATGATGATGATGAGAGGGCTGCAGGAGCTGCAGGCTGATGATCAACTTGCACGACGATTGTGCTATCGTTAGCACTGTGGTGGCAGCAGTGGGTTTCACCACCACCAGGCTTCTTTCCCGGCGTTCGCCGTCGTTCCGTAGCTGGAGTAATTCCTTGAGCCGCTTGCTGTCGCCGCGGCGAGCAGCCATGAACAGTTGGGGATCTAGTATGGCGTCCGGCGGCCGTGCATTGACATCTGGTGCTGCGGTAGTCGTCGACGGAGCAGCAGCGGCTTCTTGCTCGCCTTCGTTAGCGGCTACGTCAGCCATCGACTACTTGCACTAGCTAGCGGCTATCTAGTAGCAAGTGAAGTTCTTGATCGATAGGTTTGGTACATGTGCATGTGCATTGTATTTATAGGCAGTCGCCGATCTTAGGATAGTACATTATTTTATGACGAAAATAACAGCAAGAACTAGTGGGGGTAGTAACTAGTAAGAAGGCGCGTTGACGGCCATCCTAGGTCTCCCATTAGTCTCCTAAGGGGAATTTTTTCGTCGACACGCGTGGGCGTGATGGCGCCCTCCACTTCATCCACTTCCCCAAACACCAGTAACAATGTATGAATAAGTAGTGCATACTCTGGAGCAGTGTTCTAGCTACCTCTCTGCGAAAAGATTTCGGAGGGGACCGACTGATAAGTATGGTAGGCTGAATACCGGCTGAAAGTTTTGAAATTTGAGAGAATTTTGGGTAAATTTGGAAAATCTGATCAAAATAATTAAATTCCATCAGAGAAAATTCCGGAATTGTTGCTAGCTATACGCCTATACCATGTATAATTTACCCGAAATTCACCAGTTTTCGGACCAAACTTGGATAAACCCTACTCTCGAGTCTCGAGTAATGCTGTTTTTAGAGCAAACGTATGGGACAAATAATTGTTCGTGATGCAAGATTTTCATGACCACTACCACTGCTATCATCCTTTCAAAAGGCAATTTCCCACAATTTACAATGGGCTCCATTTAGGTTGGTTCAACTTCATTATTCATTCATATTTTTATTCCATTAAAAAACCGTGTTCACTCGCTTTTGCTACAGTAAAATTTTGCAAACTATCTCTAACTAAATGGCCCTAAATCGATTTCTTAGTAGATAAGCAATGGAGTCCCCACAAGAGCGTGATGTGCTTGCATGCCATGGTTGTTATAGATGTTTGTCAAAAGGTATAGGAAAATCTAATGACGTGATTTGGAGTACTACCATGTTTGCCCGGTCACACTTCTCTTCTCATGAAGCGAAAAGAGGTTGGACGAAACCAAAAGCCGTCATCGGTTGACCCGCGTAACGACCCCAAACGCCATGTTGATTGCCTAGTTTATTTGCCTCTTGGACAGTCATGCTCCGGCACGTGTCACACCTCGAAATTTGGATTTCGGGATGTGATTAGAAAATAAAATTAAATAAACAATTTTCACAAGTTATTAAAACTTTTCCAACATTTGTTTAATTCACAGGAAATTTAGTGTAGGAAAATAATCAATTTCGAAATCAAATAAAAATGCTTTATGTGGCGTTAATTAAAGTGTTGCATTCATGCCATTGCATATAATATTTCTTGAGTGGAAGATTTCAAAATACGTTTAGACGTTGATAAAATCTCACCTGAGAATTTCCTAGAATATTTTATTTCCCTTTTCACAAACTCCAAATATTTTATTTTGGTTCAAAGTCTCCAACTCTATCTCTGGAATTTTTCCTAGGATTTTTGGAGATTTTAGAATATTTTCTATCGTTTAAATCCATTATCTGGGATTTCCTAGATTTGTTTTTGAACAGGAAATGATTTTCCAAAATAAAACTCTAAATCTTTTTCTCCTTTTCCTTCTTGGGCCGAGCTCGTCCGTAGGCCCAGCTCTTCCCTCTCGCGTCGGGCCAACCCAAGCTCCTCAAGCCTGCCTTTCGGCCCATTTCCTCACTCGGTCCAACTCCCTCCTCTCTTTCCCTCTCCATCGCGCCGGCCCAGCAACCATCTCCTTCTCTTTCTGTGACCGACGAGTGGGCCCCACTTGTCATCCTCCCTTCTTTTCCACTGGCTCTTTCTCTTCTCTCACTGCCATGTGGGCCCGCGCTGTCATCCCCAACTCTCCTCTCTCTCGCCCTCATTGACCAGCGGGTCCCAGTTGTCATCTTCATCTTCCCACCGTCCCCGACCCGGACTCTGCTCCAGCAGAGTCAGACGCGCCGCCGCCGTTCCGTCTTGGCGTGCACGCCAAGGCTGTCGCACCCTGAACCCCTATAAAACCCGAGCTTCCTCGCTGCCCTATCGCCTCGCCCTCGCCTTGCCTTTTTCCCTGCGCAAGCGCCGCCGCAAGCAACTTGCCGGGAGTAGAGCTGGAGCCGCTGCCTTGGTTCGATTCGACGACCATAGCTATCCCTGGACGATGTTGACGTTGCCAGAAGCTTCACCGAGCCGAGAAGCATCCAATTCGCGGGTTCCTGTCGCCCTTCCACCGCCGGAGGAGCTCGCCGCCGTGAAGCTCGAGTTGGCGCCGCCGCCGTTTGAAGTCCGGTCATCTCGTCTCCTCCCGTCGCCTGGTGAGCATCTTCCCGTGATCCTCTCCCTTCTCTTGCGTTTCCCCCACCGAGCTGCACCCCGACCCCACTGAATCGCCGGCGAGCAGATCGACCCGAGCTTCCCTCCGCCATGGATCGTCGCCAGCCACCTCCACCGGCTGAGCTTTGCCCTAGATCCCCTAAACGAGATCCCCATCTCCCCAGATTGCTCTAGAGATAAGAATCGCTCAAAACCGTGGCTCCTAGCATCGGAATCGTGCGATTCCGGCGAGCCACCGCCGCGCGCCGCCGCTCCTTGTCTTCTCCGGCGACGTGCGCCGCCCCGTGAAGTATAAGCCGTCCAATCTAAGATCAACGGCCCAGAATAGATCTAATCGAGTCAGTCGCCAGTCAACCAGCCGGCCGTGGCAATTTTGCAGAAACGCCCCTGCCGTTTTCTGTATTCAACCCGCAGTCCACGCTAGTTCAAAAGTAATTCGATTTAGGTCCTTTTCTTATCGTTTTAGCCCCTGTACTTTCATAGATTCGAACCCGCCATCCATAGGTGCTATTTTTACGCGTTAGCCCTTGGGTTTTCATACGTAATTATGTTTTAGCCCTCAGTTTCTTTCAAAACAGCCCCTGGAAACCCTGTTTCCTCGCAGTTAAGCCCCTGGAGTCTTGTTTTGTTCATAGATTCCACGTTTTATCTCCGTTTAACCTCGTTCTTGATGCGTTAGCTTTCTAAAAGTGCAAAATTTAGATTAACATCGTTGGTTACCAAGTTTCATGTTTTCAAATAAATAAATAAATAATAATTGTTTAATACTTGTTACACTGGTTTTCTAAAACTAAAAGTAATTAGAGCTCCAACTCCATGTTTTATAATTTATTTAAAATATTAATTTGATTAATGTTTACTTCATATGCTAGTAAGATTGTATCTCAGTTTTCATAAAATAATAATTAATTTGCTTAATGTTCAATATTGAATCTTGTTTTCTAAATAAAATTTGACTAGGTTTATACATCGTCTTTTATAAATAAATATTAACTTGATTAATATTTATTAAATAGCTTTTCTAATTAAAATTTAATTAAGGTTTATACCCTGTTATTTCATAAATAAATGATGTTAACTTGATTAACAATTATTGAATTAGTTTTCATAATTAAATCTAACTAGGTTTAAACGCCGATTTTGTGCAATTTAAATTAATATGAATAATTTCCAACTTGAATAAGCTTTCAATATAATTTGTTTAGTTCAACACGATATATGAAGCTAATCGATTAGATGCTCTCTCATGTTTATTTGCAAATTAAAATATTTAATTGATATAATCATTATATAAATATTTGCAAATAAAATTGATTAAGCTTTAACCCGTCTTTTCATATCAAAGTATATTTTGATTAATTTCAATACTGAATATTTCTCTAAATATTTATTACATGCCTTTTCTTAATTAAAATAAAAGAAGCATATAGTCTTTTATTTCTTTAATAACATAAATCTTCCTTGAGTTATACCTTTCCAATCGTTGTTCTGTTTTCAATGTTTCTTGCGCCTTCGCGATCGTAGTATCGAGCCCCATCGTTTAGTGCGTTCTTTTAAAGCTTTTCTTTTGATTGGTGTATTGTTCTTAGTTGTACCTATTTCTTTATTTGCATGTTTGTGCTTGTGCTCGATGTTTGCTACGATTAGAGGAGCGTCGTTCCGAAGCTGTCAAGAACAAGAGTTGAAGACTGAGCAGTGGTATTCTTTTGCAGAAAGGCAAGTGTCCCTAACCATCCTTCTACCTATGCTTTATAAGATCATACATGTTAATTGGAACATGGAGAACCACCCAGGATTACCCGTACAACCACAATACTATAATGGCTATGGTCTTAGCTAATTAATTAGAAACCTTAGTTAAGAATGATCTTACCGAAAGGGCATGGGGGTGGCGGTTGACGGTGTATAGCCTGGTCCTCTCGGAAAGTGGGCTTAGCTAAGACACTATGCCCGTTAGGGAGGGTTATGCCTGCTTCCGATCCGGAAACCTTAGCGGGTCGTTTCTAACTAGGGAATCTTTGTAAAGGCCTCGTAGCGTCCCTATGCAATCACACCTTGGAAGTGTGGTATTGTGCCTACTTTTGCACATCATGGTTGGGTTTAAAGTTCCTTGGAGCTTTTACGCGAATTGTGGTGAAAGTGTACAACCTCTGCAGAGTGTAGAACTGTTATAACAGCCATGTTCGCGGTCATTGACGGCCTGGACCCTCACATGATTAATATACCTGAAGTTGATGATTAAATTGTTCTGGTTATTTTGGTGGCCTTGTTGAGTACCAACCATAAGTGCACTCATCCTTGATTCCGCTGGTAGAAAATGTTTGTATTGTCTTTATTCATGGAGTCTATCATATGTGTGAAACTTGATCCTGGCACACATTGGAGATGCATCTGGTTTTCCTTTATAAAACCAGGCATGGAAGTGTAAAACTTTTTCATTTTTAAATGACTGACTACCAGTGGGTCTTTGTGGTGCTCCATCGACTTATGGGAAATCACATTTCAGCTACCATATGCTACTGCACTCATAATTCTTTGATAGAGGAAATTACACAGCCTTAGCATTGTTGCATAGGCTAAAATAACGCTTGTTTATTCTACTAGGGAAAGTCTATTTTTCACCCCCCTTCAACTATTACAAAAGTCTGATTTTCAACCCACAACTATAAAACCGGACACCAAAGACCCTCCAACTATCCAAACCGTGCGAAATTAGCCCTTTGGGTGGTTTTGAAGGTGGTTTTGTATTTTCCAAAAAAAATAAAAAATAATTTTATATTAAAAATTCATAGCTAATTTATTTTGAGTTATAAAAATATGAATATGTTGCCAATGTTTTTTTCTAAAATGTGGCCTATATGTTGGTGCACCATTAGAAGTTATTTGCATATTATTTATTTTTATTCTAATTATTTTCATAAAAACAATAAGACACGAGTAATATAAATATATAATATCCAAATAACATTAAATAATATGCCAATAGGTTGGTTATATTTTAAGAGAACTTTTGGTACTGATTTCATATTTTTTTGGGTCCAAAATGAATTAGGTATCATTTTTTAAAGTTTAAATAATATTTCTATAAAATCCAAAACCATCCTCAAAACCACCCAAAGGGTCAATTTTGCATGGTTTGGATAGTTGGATGGCCTTTAGTATCCGGTTTTGTAGTTTGAGGTTGAAAATCAAACTTTTGTAACAATTAAAGGGTGAAAAATAGACTTTTCCCATTCTACTATAGTAACTACAACGGGAGAAACTAGCAAATTTTTTTTATAACTTCCATCGCTGTATCTTCAACCGAATAAATGGGCAACCCATGGCTATAACGAAGAAGCTTGTGATAATATTCAACATTACCAACTGTATGAGCATCACTAAATATTGCCGGGGCACCGAATATTATTATGAAGGATAAGAAATGAAACAACACATGAAAACAGGCAGCCAGAGCTAAATCCCACCATCTTGCAAGTGCTCGTATTATACCTAATCTGGCACAGATCGTGTTGTGTTTACCCCGCCAATCATCTGCAAAGCTTCCCTGTTTCCAAAGAGCCAAGCTTCCCTGTGATTGCAATGCTCTTAGCAGTTGGTGTCAGCACCAGGTATAACCTAGAGGCAAAGGGCGCGTTTAGTTGATGGGGGAGAAAAGAACTTTTTCTGGGAAGCGTGTTTTGTAAGAGGGATGAATAGGAAAGTTGGAGAGAATTGGAGGGAAACTTTCCTGAAAAATATGTTTTCTGAGAGGAGTGAATAGTAAAATCCAAAAGAACTTCTGGAACTAAACACAAAAAGTTGCCCACCAAGCTTCTGCCCGAAGCATGCAGAAACATCGCAGAAAACTGGGTACACTTGAGGCGTTCAGGGAGCTCTATAGTAGGCATCCCGGCAAATACCAGACAGAAGGTAGCCCCAAATGAACAGATGAATGGCACAACATTGGCAAGGATGAAAACACTGAGCGCGTAGGTAGATCAGTCTATGCATGAGAGCAGGTACAATAATGCTGATTGAGCAGGCGACTTGGGGTACACATCAGACAGCAGCGTGCATTGCTGGCGGAGAGAGAAAGAAAGTGAAAGGATCAAGATGCCTAAAAGGGGGTGAATCAGGCTTCTACAAAAATTTAAGCAATAAAACAATCCTATGCACTAAGTCAATTCACCCCATGTACCTACAAGTGTGGTTTGTGCCTAGCTAGTGTTGAAAAGAGTTTAGCAACCTAGTTCCAATCCTACTCTAACATGGCAATTCTAGGAATACGAATGCGGAAAGTAAACTTGCTCAAAGTAAAGAGAAGAGTAGGAAGCCGATTTTTCCCGAGGTATTGAGGAGTCAGCAACTCCCCCCTAGTCCTCGTTGGAGCACCCGCGCAAGGGTATAGCTCCCCCTTGATCTGCACAAGGATCAAGTGCTCTCGTAGGAGAGCTGTGACATCCCCGATTTTTGAAAGGAACGAAGTTTGACCAAAGTCAAAATTTGATCAAAATTTGTCATAAATTTGAAGTAAAATGTATAATTGATCAAGAAGATTGGGAGAGGGTGTTTGAAACAAAATTGATATGAAATTGAGTATGGAAATAGCACAATTAAATGGAGAAAGAAAAAGGAAAAGGTCACTATTCACCATCTGAAAATGGAATTTTGATCAAGTGTCATTTTCAGTGAACAACTAGCCAAATGTAGAGGTCGTTTGTAAGCAAACCGTTCATCATATGACCAAGGTGTAAAAAGTAAAGATGTTGAGCAAAGTACACGAAACAACTTTTATGTTTGGGTCATACCTATATCGGGTCTGAATCAGGGAGAAAATCAAGCTCAAAGATCGAATCAGAAAATAATTCAGCAAATTCAGAGTTTCAGAGGCTGAGTTGAAATTTCTCAAATTGAGCTCAAACCGTTGAGAATTTGAAAGAGGTCCAAAAATAAGAAATGAAATTCAAGTCAAGGCAAAGAATTTTTGTGTTTGTAGGAATAGCATGTTCTATTCAAAATTTGGGAGTAATTTGAGTTTGAATTTATGAACCAAGTTAGGGTTTCAGGATTCTGATGAACACCTTAACCCGACCGAGGATCAAAGCTCAACTTCGAGCGTTTGGTCGAGAATTTCAACATGGAGTCAAAATAGAAAAGGAAATTGAATGTGTTACGGACAAGTTTCTTTTGGGAATCGAGGAGAGTTTAAATGTGAATTCAAAAGTAATTTGAGAAATTCGATTTCGGGGTCTGAAAATGGGGAATAAAATCGGCCGACATTGGAGCTTTGATTCCGTGTTGCACACTGCTCGAATCGAAACGGTTGCAACATGAAAGTAGGAGTGCTATGTTTCTTCTAGAAGCTTTGTGTTCGGAGTTTGGCAAGTTTAGAAGAAGTTTTGGGAGAAATCGTGGCCGCAATCTCTCGGCTCTAGAGCTCGGTTAGGCGGCAATGGCGGTTCGACGTCGGTGGCTCGGCCACGCGTCGCCGGGCATGAGATCACCGTGGCGGTGTGTTAAGCAGGAGGTGGCGGTCGTCCTAGGGCGGTGCTCGTCGTTATATACCCACCCTACGCCTGTGTTCTTCTTCTTTTCTTCCTCCTCCTCGCTTCCGGTCCCTCTCGGGTCGCCGGCGTCTTTGCCGTCGCGCGCCGCCGTCCCTCCTTCATTCTTCAATTTCCTCCACCCACGGCTTCGCCTTAAACTCCTCTACATCTTGTACAATCCTCGTCGACCTTAGTCCACCACAGAACCTCAACGCCGCCGTCTTCCTCTTCGTCTCCGACCGGTACCACCGCCTTTGCGGCAGCCGCACGTGGGCAGCCCACCTCAGGTCATCTCCATCCAAGTCAAGCCCCGTGTGAGCTTCCTCTCGTCTCAGTGATGCTTGTGGGCTAGGTGTTTGCCGGCGTTTCTTCGTGGTTTGGCCGGCCGACGAGGCTCTGCCTTGCGCCGCCGCCTGCTCCGCCGCGGGTAGGTCTCCGAGTAGTAATCGAGGGAGAAGATAGGGGGAGTAGGTGCGCCGGGTCGTGGGGGTGCTCTAGGTTCCTTCCCCGTGGCCGAAGGTGCTCGCCGCCGGTGAGTAGCCGCCGGTCAGGCCGGCGGGGGAGCTGGTCAGCGCAGCTCCCCTGTTTTGAACAGGGGAGGGGCTGCGGGGGAGAAGGAGGAGAAGTTCGGGGGGTTTCTGCAAAAGTGTTAAGAGGTTTCCTAAATAGATTTAAATTTCGTGTTTTTCACCTTTTAATTCATAGAAAATCATAGGAAAGTCCAAAAATGATTAAATCAATTTTGTTAAACTTGTTTCAAAGTTTGTCATCCATTAAAAAATATTAAATAACTTTGTGTAGATAATTAATTTAATTCCTTTGTTTAGATTAATTAAATAAATGTTTAATAATTTCTAAAAGGGTTAAAATTCTGAATAATTCTTTTATAATTAGAAATGATTTCTAAAATTTGTTTTATGTATTTATTTAAATGCTTTATCATTTCGGAAAATGATTTTAAATCATTAAAAATCAACTAAAAATGATTTAGGGCAAGTTTTATTAAAGGAAAAATATAGGTGTGTCTTTAAAAATCTTGGGTAGTTTGTGTTGGCTTGCAACTTTATCGAGAAGGGAAAGTTGCTTAGCTTTTTGGAAAGTGTTGCATAGCATATCACTAACTTGCATTACGTTTTAGTATCTCAAGCTTCGGAGTACGAGCTCGTTGGATTCGCGGAGGAACAGCGGCAAGTCCAAGAAGTGATCGTCATCGCTCCGGAATCTTATATCGCTGAAGGATCTAACCTGCTCGTGATTCCAGGCAAGCCCCGGTGCATCGTTGAATCACCCATTTATTTCATAATATTCATGAGTCCAAATCTTATGATTTTATGTGCATTAGGTTAGGGATTGGTTGAAACCCTTTGATGCATAAAATAATCCTTGGTAGAACTATCCTTGCTTAGTTAAGAAATTTGATTAGCAATGTCTACATTGGCTATGCTTAGAAAGGTTAAGTAAAAGATGATGAACTAGGCCATCACTAATCTTATATGATTCACGAAAGATTCGAGTTGAAAGTTAGTGGGCAGAAGTTGGTAGGAGGGATTGAGGTAAGCTCGATCCTTAGTTCTGCCTACTTGTTTAAGTGACTAAGGACCGATCCGTTGTTTAATTGATTGATCAAGTGATTCTACCTGGTTTCTTACTGGGTTATGGGACCAGTAAAGCCAATTAGATTAGATGGTTCACTGATTGGAAATATCGCTTACCCGTGCTTGTTGGGTCGGAGAAAGGCGGGGCCATAGCCTGTAACTCACGGGGTGGTCGCCAGACGTGGGACCCACGTGGGGGTGCGTTCCCGGGTTCGAGTAAGGATATTTCCGGTCGTTGGCCCAGCTGATTGAAAGGTTGTTGCGTACAGTAAGATCGACTGTGCGTGACTGGGGGCTAGGTATCTCCTGCAGGATGTACATTGATCCGGATCGACACAACTCTTGGTTATGAGTGCACTTGATCAGGTGTTAAACATCGTAGAGGAAACAAGTTGAACAAGATCAATTTGATTCAGAAATGCTGGTTGAGCTTAGTACCACCTGTATGCAAAATATTTTATAACCTAGATGGATAAGTAACAACTCAACGGATCTAAAATAAAGAAAATATAAGGATCAAGTCTTAGTAATGCTTTTTGGCAAAAGAGTCGAGTCAGCCAAATCCACATACAGCCCACTCATTTTCCTTGAGAGTCTTTTCTTTGGTAAGACGGGTAAGTCTTGCTGAGTACCTTCGTACTCAGGGAATCTCCCTTTTGTTTTTCAGAAGAGGCTACGGAGGAGATCACCAAGAAGATCCAGAAGGCCTAGATCATCGTGGTCCCGGTGATCCTAGGGTTAAGCCGGAGGCTGTAGATATGTGTGATATAGAACTATCTAGACTGGTTTGTATTAAACTCCTAGTAATGGCTTGACTTCCATTTAAGTTCTCTTCAGAACATGGCTTGTAATAAGTAAGAATCTTGGTATGTTGTGTAAAAATGATAATGTTCGTTGTGTTCTCCTTACCGAAAACGATCCTGATGTATGGCAAAGATATGAGTTAACGTGGTTTATCGAGGAGTCCTTGGGACACTCGACAGATCACCAGTTTAAACTGTTTGAAGTGCGTCCGATGACCGTAACAGGTCGTTATGGCGCACTTGAGCCAGTTTAAATTGGCGGTTCTGCCACAATATCCATTTCCCACTCCGGGACGGCGGATTCCCAAACCGTGTACACCTTCTTGGGGCTTCACACAATCTCCACGTGAGCTCCCAAGATCAACACCACCAAGCCGTCTAGATGATGCCGAATCACCAAGAGTAACAAGTCAAAGATCTTCACTTGACCTAGACTAGACCAAGAGCTAGATCAAAGAGAGTCCTTAATCTTCTCAAGACCAAGAACACCAATCAAACCAAGTGCCTCTCTTGCCCTCAAACACTCCCCAACGGCAGCTGGATGAACAGTGAAACCGTGTGGCAAGGCAGCCTCCAAGTAGGAGAAGAGTGGCTAGAAATAGCCCACTCAAAAGCACTAGCCGTTAGTGCTGACGCAGAGGGACCGACTGATTCGGTGCCCTCCAAAGATGGCCACCGAACCAGTCGGTGCCTCCTTGGATTTGAACTTCCAACGGCTAGCCAGTGACCACCGACTGATTCGGTGGCCAACCTCCGTGCAGCACCGAATCAGTCGGTGCGCACCAGAACTGAACAGGTGTTTCCAGCCATAATGGCCGACTGATTCGGTGCTGCCCACCGAATTAGTCGGTCCCCCTTGGGGACATAGACATGAGCTAGATCTCGAGGGCCACCGACTCATTCGGTGGGTCTTCATGGGGATCACCGAATCAATCGGTCCCCCTCCATTTTCACTCAGTACGTAACAACCATTTCTAGCCATAATGACCGACTGATTCGGTGCTGTCCACCGAAACAGTCGGTCCCCTCTGGGACTTAGGCTACCAAATGGCCAAGGGCACCGACTGATTCGATGGGCCCTGCTGACAGGGACCGAATAAGTCGGTGCCTCTGTTTACTTCATAAAGCAAACAGAGCACTGACTGATTCGGTCACTCCCCCAGTGAGCACCGAATTAGTCGGTCCCTGCTGAGCAAAAAGCTTCAAATTTCTTAAGGCTGAAACTCATCCAATTCAAATTTTTTGAGTTACCAACCTTCTCAAGGGCTTTGACATAATTACCTAGCACTAGGTTTCACAAGTGTGCACCACACCTAAACTCTAGATTTATCTAAGTCAAGCTACCAATCCTTAACCCCCCTTAATAGTACGGGCAAAGGAAAACAAAGACCTAAACTACTCTAAGTGCCTCTCATCATCCAAACGGCACTTAGACTAGCTTATCCTTAATCTTCGAGCATATCCTTTTCACCAATACAATCATTCGCAAATGATGAGGGCCAAGAATACCGTGAAAGCCCATCATTGCACTCACTTAACTTAGTTTCTGCAAAACACTTGTTAGTCGCAATGATAATGTTGCCATTAATCGCTAAAACCGAATTAGGGACATAGATGCTCTCTCAGGAAGAGAGAAGGTGGTGAGAGAGTCGTAACTGAAGCGGGCGTATGAGCGGTTCTGCAACTCTGATTGGCTCACGTAAGTGCTGCAACATAAAAAGACATTAATGGTGGTGGGGCCTGCGACTACACAGCTCAGCGCCTCACGCGTGAGCTGGAGCGTGAAACGCCTGGGGCGTTTTAGTTGATGGGAGAAAAAGTACTGGAATGCGTGTTCTGTGAGAGAGATGAGTAGGAAAGGTGAAAAAGGAATTTTTTGGGATGCGTGTTCTGTGAGGGGGATAAATAGGAACTAAAAGGTACTTTTTTAACTAAACACAGCGCTGGTCGCTGGCTTCTTTTTTTTTTCGAGGGACTGGTCGCTGGCGTCTTCATAAGACCTGCTCTAATGCTTGCCTTCGTGTTCAGAACACAGGATGTCCATACATTCAGTTCTGGCTTGGTTTGTCCAAGCATGCATGGGCCATGATTTTTCCGCTGATGGGCCTAATCTGTTGTGGGCTTGCAACCCAGCACCGTTCATGGCTGAAATTGAGCGCAGCCACTCCAGATTAACAAGCACAGTGATGAATGATCAATCCATCAGCTCAAATTAAGCATCGACAAAATATTCATGACAGTATGGTAAGCAGGTGACGTTGTGAATCTGACAAAGCAGAGCCATTTTCGTTGTATTTGAATAGTGTTATATCAGACCACAGGTCCAAAATGCCAACACCATGGCAAATTCACTGGGTTATCGCAAACTATTTTTTATCATACCATGGTTGGTAATTTCCATGAAGATTAGAGGGCTTCATTCGTAAGGACAAAATTGTTTTTTAACACTGTTAAGTGTTGTTCACGGATTAGAGGTAAAATGAGGCTTCGTTTCTAAATAGTAAGGGTAAAATGGAAACTGAAGAAAAGTAGAGGTAATTGGAGTTGTAAGGGGCAAGAAGCCAATATTTATTTTCTTTTTAATGCGTCTCATGAGGATTAAAAGTAAGATTCCGTCCTGCCAGTCTGCCAATAGACTGGGCTGGCTTCCATTAATACCAATGTGGTCATTTAGTCATTTTCATTAAGAAAAACTAGCCTATCAACCCGTGCTTCCGCACAGCTTAGTTAGAAATAGTTTATAATTAAAATTATCCATCTCATGCTCTTTTTCATCCATGAAATATTCTAATAAATATTTATTATATATAATTGTAATAAATTGAGGTAATAATTTTTTTCACTTTGCATCAGACCTTCATGTGTGTTTGATATATTTATTTAGTTGAAATAATTAAAAAACATGAAAATTCGTATTTTTATTCTTCCCTAATACATGAATATATTGTGACACACATCATGGGTAGTATTTTATATACACAATAATATATAATTATATAATTTAGAATAATAAGATACAAATAGTAATTTAGAATTTTATATTAGTGACTTTAAATTTTTTATATAATTACATAATTTAGGTTCAGATGTAGGAGTTACTCTAACTTTTAAAAATGATATCGTTGGAACTTTAAATGAAAATTTAGGGAGTTATTAGATATTATTTTTATAAATAGATGGGTAATTTCCATGAAGATTAGGGGGTTACTTTAGATTATTTTTATAATAATAGGGGTGTATAGTTTGGATACATAATAATTAAAATGTCTCACATAGTAGCCTATGCTTGAAAGTAGATTGATCATTGGTGCCTTGTACGTGATTTGGTTGTGACTCCTTTAAAGGTGGAGTTGTTTGTTTTATAGATAAGATATCCGAATTGGTGTGGTAACAGTTGTGATTTGCTTATGAGTCCTTCAAAACATTAGTCGTTGCATAGAATATTTGATACTCATGTTATATCAACTGAAACTATTCAAACTTGGTAGTTCAAATAGCTATTTTTCGTAGAATACTTGATACTCGTGGTATCTCAACAGAAACTTTGAATCAGAATTGATAGTTAAAATTACTATTTTATTTAGGGACATAAGACTCACAATGAATATTTAATTATAAGTAGTAGCAGATGCTTGATGGCCGAATGGCCGATTGGTTTGGGAAGCCTGTGATTGGGTGAAGCCTAGCAGTCGCAAATTGAGTTAGGAAGCCTAGCAAATTGATGTGGCTAGTCTCACATAATTGTCTCACATAAATCCTTGCAGGCGCTATTGATAGAATACACACACAAGCATATACATATTTGGTTTGTTAGTTGTATCAGGTACGGGATATATTAGATTACTTTGAGTATTAGATGTGATTGGGTGTAGGATATTTGATTTCAATCTTAGAGGTAGTTTAGATCATTAGATGGGCCCTATGATACTCCAATTACCTCATAGGAGGAGGTAAAAGTTTGAAAAAATCTGAGCCCTTAATATTAGAAGAGATAAAACAATTAACTGTAAAGGAAAAAAAGAATACTCGGCGACTACTTCCTTCTTCGGTGGATGTAGGAGGACATGATTTGCATGTGTACATGCAGTTTGACAGACTGCTTTCGGTTTTTTTTTTTTTTTTTGCCATGGATACATGCGAACTGACACACTCAACAAACTTCATGTAGTGGACGAACTGTCATTGCAAGAAATTAAATCAAGTAAAACATTCATGCATGGAAATTATATATGATATAGGAGAAACATCGTTGGGACAAAAATATCATGCTATGCATATAACTATATACGAATCCATCACATGTGTGGGATCCTGTTAATTGCAATAAATTTTATTTCATAATTTTCATTTGGGATGAGTAATTATTAAATAAAATATACAGATGTCCATGTAGGATCCTAGGTGGATGTTTTGTTTTTTTGAGAGATTTTTTCTAGGATTTCTCTATTTTTTAAAGGTGTCCACCTATGATCCTAGTGGCATCACCTAAATGTTTCAAAAGGAGCCTTCAATTAGTAATAGTAAGAATTAGTAATAGTAAGAAGAGTGTTAAACGAAGGAAAATACTGGAGCTTTCATTCTGTGATCAATCATATCAATGTACAAAATGTTGTCAAGGTTATGTTCCACGCGTTACAATCAACGACTTAGAAATTTCAAATTAAGACCATCAACGTCAAATCCGTCGTCTTCCGGGAACAGACCGTCGCAACATCGAGACGTTCAACTTTTACATCTTGACTCAAGGGTGGACTAATTTGCTTAAAGCTAAAACAGAACAACATCAAGACTCGTCCCAACAATACACTCTAAACACGTTTTTTTTTCTCGTATAGCCTTACTTGAGAGTAGCAATGGCTTCTGTTGGTTGGGCACTGCTGTTATTACTTGCACAACTTCACTCACTCGCCACTACCTCCATCACCCATGCTAATGAATGCCAACCTCACTCTCCAGACTGCTCCTTCCCTATGCCATTCGGGTCAGGCTGATGCTCTTCTCAAACTGAAGCGATCGTTCATCTTCGACTTAGACTCCACCACCACTCTTCAATCGTGGCAAGCTGGGAGCGATTGCTGTCTCTGGGAGGGTGTCGGTTGCAGCAACGCCTCAGGCCATGTCACCGTGCTAGACCTCAGTGGTGTTGGCTTGCACAGCAAAGGCATTGACACGGTGATCTTCAATCTCACCTCCCTCAGGGTTCTTGACCTGAGCATGAATGATTTTGGTGGCTTGAACTTCGTGAATCCGTCAGATGGTTTTGAGAGGCTCTCTTCGCTTACCCATCTCAACCTCTCTAATGCTGGCATCACAGGTCAGATACCTAAGGGCATTAGAAAGCTCACGAACCTTGTCACCTTATATCTTTCTTGCAGTTTCACCATTACCGATGATGGTGGAAACGTTGTCTATGTTGAAGCCTGTGAACCATTGGAGCATCACTTCCAGAATCTAGTGGCAAACCTGAGCAATTTGAGAGAGCTTAAACTAGATGGGGTGCTTATTTCAGCTCGTGCAGAAGACTGCTTCAAAGCTCTTGCTAAATCTGCTCCACATCTACGGGTTCTTAGCTTGGATACCTGTCAGCTCCAAGGCTATATTGACCACTCTCTCTCGAAGCTCCAGTTTCTAAGCGTGATCAATCTCAGCAATAATGATCTTATGACTCCAGGTCTGTTTCCAGAGTTTTTCATGTATTTTGTCAATCTAAGAGTACTTCGACTAGCTGGTATTAACCTTGAAGGTTGGTTCCCTCCTGTAATATTTCAATCAGAAAATCTAAGGGTTCTAGACATGTCCCACAGTCTGAATCTGTCAGGGCACATGCCAAAACTTTCTAATGCCCGTTCTTTAGAAACATTGAAGCTACATATGACCAATTTTTCCCATGGTGAATCAAACTATTTCAGCAACTCCATCTCATTGATGGAGTTAGGTCTTGATGGACAAATTATTTCCATGAATTTCCTATCTTTGTTCGTTACGCTTGAGTCCTTGCGCAAAGTGGTCCTAACTCGACTGGATTTACAAAGAGAAATGGAGTTAACATTTTTATGGATGGAAGGCATCAAGAACTTGACGAGGTTGGAATTTTATGAATGTGACTTCTCTGTTACAAATTCATCCATTATTGGAAATTCCAAAAACTTGAGAAGTTTGGCAATTTATGATAGCAATCTCAAAGAGCAAACACTATCAGCAATTGCCAATATCAAGACTTTGAAAAATTTAACCATCACTAGCTGTGGCATATTGGGGCAACTTCCATCTGCAATTGGGAATATGAGTAGCTTGGAACTTTTGAACGTATTTGACTGTTTGTTTTCTGGGCCAATACCGCATGAAGTTGGACAATTAAAGAAATTGAAGATACTGATACTAGGATACACTGATCTCTCTGGCACAATTCCAGGTTCAATTAGTAATTTGACGCAATTGACTATACTCGACATTTATGTTAGTAATCTCAGTGGTAAGACTGTCCCTCCCATGATTACACCAAACAAACTAATTAGTTAACCAACATTATTGAGAATGTATCGTTGTTTTTTATATATACTACGCCTGGTCTAAAATTTTATTGTTTTTAGTTTTGTCCTAAGTCAAACTTCTTCGACTTTGACCAAATTTATATAAAGTTACATTAACATCGACAGTATCAAATACAAAGACTTTTAATAGCATACCTGAACGAGCTCTGATGTTCTCTGTTTTGTCCAGGAGAGATTCCGACATATGTCTTCAGTCTTCCAGCGCTACAGATCTTACGTCTTCAAGACAACCTGCTGTTCGGCCCAATACAAGAATTCAATGTGGTGTCTTCACAATTGTATTCAATTGACCTATCCTTGAATGGATTGACAAGGCAGATCCCCCAATCGTTCTTTGAGCTGACAAATTTGAGGTACCTCGATATTTCTGAGAATAATTTGAAGGGTTCAGTGGATCTTGCATCATTTTGGAGGTTAAAGAACCTCACGCATTTGTCTCTTTCAAACAATAAGCTGTCTGTCATGGATGGTGAAGTTCATAACTATTCATCTAAGTATCTGTCTGGCCTTACCGAAGTAGGACTTGCTAGTTGCAATTTGACCAAATTACCAAGTTTCTTGATGTATCTCGATCACGTGACCTCCTTGGACCTTTCAAGTAATAATATCTCTGGTGTTATACCACAGTGGATATGGGAGAGATGGAGCAGTAGCCTTACAAGTATAAATCTTTCAAACAACATGTTCATGGGTATGGAACTTACTTCATATGTTATCCCGTTCAGTAATAGGTTGGATCATTTTGATGTGAGCTCGAACAGGCTTCGGGGACAAATTCCTATGCCAAGATCATCAGCTTGGTACTTGGATTATTCAAACAATTCCTTCTCTTCCGTCCTTCCTAACTTCACTTTATATCTTAATGAAACTTACGGTCTTAGAATGTCCAGTAATAATATAAGTGGCTATTTACCACATTCAATTTGTGATGCATCTGAACTGACGACCCTTAACCTAGAATTTAACAACTTTAGAGGATTGATGCCAGCATGCCTAATAGAACAAGGATATCTCTATGTATTAAATTTGAGGGAGAACCACTTTCAAGGGGCTTTACCTTCCAATATTTCAAGTGAATGTAATTTCCAGATTATAGATCTGCATGGCAATAATATTGAAGGTCATCTTCTAAGAGCACTCTATAACTGCAGTAATTTAGAACTTCTTGACCTGGGAATGAATAGAATTACAGATACCTTTCCGTCTTGGCTAGGGGGACATTTGAATCTTCGTGTTCTTATCCTAAGATCCAACCAGTTCCATGGTTCATTAGATTACATTAAAGATGGAGGATACTTCCCAATGTTGCAAATCCTTGATCTGGCCTCAAACAATTTATCTGGCAATTTGCATCCGCAATGGTTTCAGTGGTTCAGACCGATGGACAAATATAACAATACAGGGCAATATTATCCAAATGCACGCCATTACCAAGAAACTGTAATAACATCATACAAAGGAGTATACTTTACATTTGAAGGGATCTTGACTACCTTCACATCGATAGACTTATCAGATAATGCATTGGAAGGTACAATTCCAGGTTCAATTGGAAAGCTTGTTTCACTACGTGAGCTAAACATGTCCCACAATTCCTTCACCAGGCAAATTCCGCCCCAGCTTGGCGGAATGACTGCATTGGAGTCATTGGACCTTTCCTCAAACATGCTGTCAGGTGAGATTCCACAGGAGCTAACAAACCTCACCTTCCTTAGCTTGTTGAACTTGAGCAACAACCAATTGGAAGGGATGATACCACGGTCGCGCCAATTTCTGACATTTGAGAACAGCTCATTTGTTGACAATGCGAAGCTCTGTGGACCGCCTCTCTCCAAACATTGTGGCACTTCCGATACTCCAAGGGAAGCTCGTCCGAAAAGCTCCTCTGATAATGTTGACATTGTTCTGTTTCTCTTTGCTGGAGTGGGTTTTGGAGTAGGATTTGCATCATCTATTCTGATGAAACAGGGTTGGAACAGGGGGTGGTTCCGTATTTCAAGGATTCTGCGAACTTGACCCGATGGCGCACACAGCTGTTTAAGAGTGTGAAGGAGATGCAATGCGCCATGTAATCATAAATAATAAACGGCTACTGTGGGTCCTACTTTTGCTGCTCCGCAGTATGTTTTCTGTTTCCTTATAGCACATAGGCCCTGTTTATTTCCGGTTTTCTGGAACTATTGATGAGCAGGCTTATCAGATAAGCTGATGTTTGAATAAGCTAGGCGTTTGGCAATCCTAATTGTTTTCAATTGATTGTCTGCCCTGAGTGGTAAAGTGTCTTGAATGCCCCTGAGGTTGATAATAGCTCATTTTTTATTCAGAGAATGCATTTTGAGTTTGTTAAATATATAGATATATCATAGTAATATGAAATGCATAATAGTACTCCCTCCGTTCTAAATTATTAGTCATCCTAGCTTTTTACTAGATTCATTGAATATACTATAAATTTGGACAATTATATGTCTATGTTTATAGATGATGCCATGAACTTAGACACTCAAAATGGCACCTAGAATGACTAATAATTTGGAACGTAGGGAGTACCAATTAACCAAAACAATACAGTAACAACTACTAGTAGTAAGATCAGTGGTCAAAATGTACAGGCATCAACCTACCAAAAATTGGCAACTAATAGCAAGAAATTTTGGCCACTACAACTACAAAATGCACTAAACAATCTCTAGCTCTCTACATTAACAGTAGCAATCTCAACCTTTTTTTGACGCGCAGACAGAGCCACAGAGGCCGGGAGCCGCCGCCTGGGACAAGGAGGCTGGTGGCCGCCTGGCACGCAGCAGGGGGAGGAAGGGAGGCTAGGTGGCCGCCTGGGACATGCACGCAGCAGAGGGAGGACGGTGGCACCGAAAATAGAGTGGAGGGAGTCCGGCCGCCACGGATCTGAGCCGGCGGCCAGGCGCCACGTCTGCCGAGCGACAACGTCCACAGCAGGAAGGGAGAGAGAGGGAGGAAAGGAACGGCGGAGACGAGTTGGAAGGGTGGGAGGCGCAGGAGCAGAGAGGGGTAGACGGCGGTGGCAGCGGCCGGCAGAGGACCGAAGGAGAAGGCGCCAGGGGGGAAATCGCCGTCCTGCCCGTTGTTTCTTCGCTGCTGGGACGATCAGCTTTTCCCCTGTTTGCGTGAGATTTATCGATTCTACTGATAAGCGGATTATACTTAGAAACAAACACGCCCATAATCAGTATGTATTTACGAGGTGTAAACTGTTTTGGCTCACAATTTTCTGCAAACCAAATGCTGCAACTGCAGGAACCACTGCAGATTTCGGTCAGTGAATGAATCCATTGGCAAATGCAGTCAGGCAGCTGCCGACAGAGAAAAAGGTCAGGTAGGGAACCCGAAGCAAGCAAGCAGCAGTCAGGTTTATTGCTTCTGGCAGTGTCTCAAGCTAATTTTAGTACTGAACAATGCAACACAGAAAGGAAAAACAATTGATTCAGCAGAACTTCGATGCTTGTTACCAGATGTCACATTACATACAATGCAGGACATACATCGTTTTGTACAACAGCTGACACTGGCACTCAGAATATCAAAAAGTGTTTTGTACATCAAGCAAGGGCAACACGATAGTTGGCCTAAGCAATGACAAAGCAGACAGCATGCCAGCAATGGATCTGAAGATGATGTTGCCTGTCTCAGTCTTTGACATCTGCAACGCCTTCAGAAGCTATCTGAAACCTTGCCTCGGCTTCAGCCAGGCAGGGAGAGCTTATCACTTTACAGATCCGTTCCTCTCCTCGTCCCTTGCGAAGAGCAAGCCTAACAGACAGTACTGGCAGTTTAAGAAAAGGTATGGACACGAATAGAACAGAAGTCAGATAACTAGTATGATCAACCGAAGATGCACCTTGTTGTTGAAGCATGAGCCATGATGTTTCCACCAATGGGCTTGATCTGCGGTCCAGCAAACATAGCAGAGCCGTCCACTTGTGCTACTACTTGATTGGTGATAACCACAGCAACACCAAACTGCAGCGATTAATCAAACCAAATTAAGCAAAACAAGCATGCAGGGGGTAAACTGTGTAAATAGTATTTCCATTTTAACTAAAGCTAAACATTAACCATAAAGGTAGAATACTTCAGCTTTCTCCATGACATAAAAAAGGGATGTTAACTCATAACTCACCTCATCAGCTAACTTCTGAAGGCTCCTCAGGAACTTAGCCATATGCATTTGCCTCGCTGACAGCTCCCCTCTTCCTGAGAAATCAGTTCTATACAGAGCTGTGGCACTGTCTACAACCATGAGAGCAAACCTGCAATTGCACAGGTTCATATCAGAAATGCAGAACCACAGCTAGTATTCTAGTTCTGCTATAGTACTAATCTTCATAACAATCATATGCCGAGAATCAAATGGAAACAGGCACCGCTATTCTGATATGTTGAGAATTGCAGCAAACAAACATTTGTAAGCAGGTTAGCAGAGTTAATGAAAAACACTTTGACATGGTAGCAGTTGCAGGGACAGTTTCTTAGTAGGTATTGTACTGCTTGATGTGATCAGATCATGAAGTAGCATTTATCAATTACAATAAACAACAAACATTTCAATAGTACATACAGTATAAGCATAGTATACTATCTGTACCATACAACTTGCAACAAAAAATATGCGTCAGCTGCCTAACCACGTTATGTTTTAGCAGTATATGTGGTGTGCCATGAAGAAAAAAGGTTTTTTTTGTTTAATGCACATAGTGTAAACCACAATACTGCTGCTGCAAATATTGAAGTTCAGTCCTTTTCAAGAGTAATCTGCATACTTTAATTTCATATGGAATCGGTATGTCACGGAAAGAAACAGTGCATTAACTATGGCTTGATCCGTATGATTCATAAGCAGAAAGATAACCAAATCAATATTTACTTATTCACCAAGTGCAGAAATGCTGTTCACCCATATAAAGCAAAGAACAGTAATTTTTGCTATGTGTTTGAAGTAGCATACAGTCATTCAGTCAATAGGTAGACTACTATACTCAAGTAAAAGCCAGACTTTCAACTTGCCTGGTCTCTATCATCATGGAAGCTGCCTCTAGCAGAAGTCTGGATTGATGATCCGTGTTATAAGCTCTGGCATAAGCCACATTCTCTAACACATCAGCGCCATTCAGTCCAAACCTAGATTCCAGAATGTTCAACTTTAGCAATCAGATTTATGTTATAATTAAAGTAATACTGCAATAAAGTTAGCACCTGTCAGCAATCTGCAGGAGCCTTTGTGGTCTGAATGTACCCTCTGCATCAATGTATAGAGCCTTTCCTTCACCGCCACCTTGGTCCAATGGCAGCTATAATACAAATTACTAACATATCTGAGACCAACAAAACAATTCAGGCATGGAGTGGAAAACAAGGTGGACAGATAAAAAAACTCACCTGACATGTAACACAAAGTGTGTGACACAGTTGAGTCTTTCCAGAGCGGAACTCACCATATATCTCTGTGATAGATCCTGTTTCTATTCCCCCTGTTGAAAGGTCACAACAAAATGCTAAATGATCCCAACTCACTAGTACAAATTCTGAAGGAAAAAAAGGATCACAGAAACTACAAGCACATTACCCTCCAAGATCTTGTCAAGCTCTCCTGATCCAGTTGTAACTTGAATAATCTCTAGCCGCTGTGCATGAAGTTGGCTGGCACTTGTAAACCCCAGTGGAACTATCTTCGTTGCTGCAAAAGGTTTGCAGACAGTTATGGCATTAGTAGTGTGCAATACAATTACTATACAACTGGGCCTCAATACATCGATGCAATCTGCAGCATCACCATCATATTATTTACCTGCTTCAACTATCTTGTCAACTTTAGCTTCACTTATTCCTTTGATTTGGATAAGGTCTTTCCTCGGAGTATAAGCCACAGCCTCCACAGTGTGCAGACCAGAATCTTTGAGCTTTTTCACATCCAGTGCAGCTATTCCAGATGCCTACACAACATATTACATACAAAATTAATATTAACACAGCAATGTACTTTAATTGTTCCCAAGAAACACAAACATTTCTGTACAAATTGTAAAATGTCATTTCAGGCATTGAAACAGGGCAATAGAATAAATTGTAAAATGTCATTTCTGCCCACTTTGTTTCTATTGCCTTGTTTCAATGCCTGAAACACAGCAAGTGCAGAAACACAGCAATGTACTTAATCAGGCATTGGAACAAGGCAATAGAAACAAATTGTAAAATGTCATTTTAAGAGCTTTGGCATGCTACACTGATCCTGAACAAAGTTTCGCAATGATCTGCATTTATGTCATTCATTTATTAACAAGGCAATGTTGTTCAGCCAGTAAATTCCTCATTTTCAGAACTGATCAGAATGGGAAAAACTGAAACAAAATGTTATAGGCATAGGAAAAATCAACGGCTAGAGGAGCATTTCTCACATGATTCATTCCTCAAGAGAATTTCAAAAGGAAACCATCCATGAATCAACTCGAGAGCATAGTTATGATTCAATTGAAAGCAAGCACATCATCCCAGTTCAGCTAGAAATGTACTAAACATTGAAATTGTTTATTACTGCAGTATCTGCAATCTGGGGGAGGAACAACGAAACCATCTAGGAAATTCTAAGAAGTCGACCTTGACACCCTGAATCAAGGGCGAATCAAGAGCTCGGGGCTAGGGTTCCATAACTAGAAATTAGCTCTGGTTTCAATTCCAAACAAATAGGAATTTCCAAGAACCACTCAACTTTCACACCATTCGGGGGAAAAAGGCTAATCATTCAACCAAGAACCTAGGTTTTCGCAACCAAGAATCCGGGGACACAATGTCTATTCAACCACGCATGAACAGGAAATTCAAGAAATGCCATTCACGGTAAGACGCGAATCAAGAAACCGCGGCAGCAACTGGGGAAAATCAACGCCAGTTCTTCCGCGCACGGGTCGGGGAAATCAAGAAAGGCTCGGCCTTAGTTCCACCAAGTGGGGAACAAAGATCCAAGAACCTCCGAGTTCACTCTTCCAAGAACCCAACCCGCCATGCGCCCCACCCCCAAAGAACCCTAGGCCGCCGCGGCGAAACCCACCCCCATTCCCAGTCAGGCGGACCCAGAACCCCAAGAAAAGCCGGAGACGCCGCCCCCTTTCGAGAAGGCGCCGAGGGGAGCAGGAAGCAGAAATCCAAGAAACCGGGAGGGGTTCAGGCGGGCGGAAGGGAGGAGCCGGGTCCGTACCTGCAGCTGCTCGATGGGGAAGGGCCCGTGCTCCGCCTCCTCCTGCTGCTCCGCCCCCGCCCCGGCCGCCCTCTGCTGCTGCGCCGCCGCCGACATGGCCTCTCTCTCTCTCTCTCTCTCCCCTCCGTCCTCGGCGACTGGCTTTCAAAGGAAGGAAGGAAATGGGAGGGAAGGCGGCGGCAAGGCGGAAACGGTGGGCTTTATTTATTGGAGCAAACCTGGGCCTCAATGGGTCATAAATGGGCCAAAACGTGAACTCTTTAAGCCCATATCTGAGCCCATCTAGTGTGTGGACACGAGAGGGCCGGCCCAGATGGGAAGCCGGGAAGGAAAGAAAACCTAGGGCCCGCCTGGCTGGCGCCTGGGGCCCACATGTAAGTGACCCCAGCACACAGTCTCCGTTCCCATCTCGTCTCTCTCCAACTTCGTTCGCAAGAAGCTCACCAAAGCCAACAAAAGCGAGCGCGAGGGCGAAGCGGGAGGCGCCGACGCGGAGTAGAAGCCTGCTCGATCCACCACCCGCCGCCGTAGCCGACGTCGCCGCCCACAGGACAGGATGTTTCTCACGAGGTAGCCGAGGGTTTCCTTCCCCCTTCCCTGAGGTTTCAGATTTTTTTTGGTTTTTGGTTCGGTTTAAACCCTCGATTCGATCCGCCGGCGGCGGGCCGGGCGCTGACGCGGCTGCGTTTGGGGTGGCGGGGTGGTTTGTGCAGGACGGAGTACGACCGCGGGGTGAACACCTTCTCGCCGGAGGGGCGGCTTTTCCAGGTCGAGTACGCCATCGAGGCCATCAAGGTGAGATTTCCCTCCCTGTCTTTTCTGTCTCTCGATTCGTAGAGGAAGAACGAGGGGTTGGATCGAATCTGGGCACTGGAGGCGACGAGATGTCGAGCTGGTGTGTGGACTGGTGGGGAATTTCGGGAGGAAGGGGGCTAGATTTGTGGGGTTTGGGCGGCTGCTTGCTCGCGAATCTGGAAGGGGGCAATTTGGATTTCTTAGGGTGAACTGAATTGCGGAGATTTAGGCGTTCTAGGTGTTTGGTGCTCATGTCTGCAGTATGGATCAGTCGATCTAACTAGTTGGGGTTTGGGATTGTTGAAGATTCTGTGGTGGTTCTAGATGTCTTGTTAGTTTGCTACCTTATAAGTTTCACATTTTTTTTTCTAGGAAAGTTGCATGTCACTACAATAAGTAGTTAATTGCTCAAAAGCAGCACTTGCACCAAAACACACAGACAAACCCCTACTGAATGTGATGTCATGCTCTTACTCAGTTACTTATTTGTGGCTTCCTGTGTGGAAGTGATGCTTATGTTGCTGTTTCTTCTGCTCTTGAAGTTGGGATCGACTGCGATCGGATTGAAGACAAAATATGGCGTTGTCCTCGCTGTTGAGAAACGTGTGACCTCCACACTGCTGGTACTTACCATTTTACTTATTCTTCCTTTTGTCTGGTGATATTGCACAGTTGTGGCTCAAAATATTGGGATGTTCAGTTGATAAGATATGCTTGCTTACTAAACTTATTTAAATCTCCTCATTTGATCTGTCATTTTACTCTCATGGCTTCCTATACAAGATGTGTCGTTTCCTAGGTCTGTTAGGATGTTCCTCTGTCACAGAGTTGTTACCGTGGTGCAGCCTCTCATTCTACAAGTTTTTTGCAATACTTTCTTCTGCACCTGATACCACTTTAGAGTTTTAAACTCTTTAACTTCATGCAATTTTGTGGGTTCATAAAAGGAATAGTTTTAACAGATTTCATGTTCAAACTTTTAATGAATTCAATGTGTCTTTGCGCTTTTATGTTACAGGAACCAAGCAGTGTGGAGAAGATCATGGAAATTGATTCGCACATAGGCTGTGCTATGAGTGGACTTATTGCTGATGCTAGAACGCTAGTCGAGCATGCTCGTGTCGAGACCCAGGTACTTTCTTGAGTTATATACATACTTCAACGTTTCAGGAGCTTTATCTGACTTGGCATGTTTATAATCAGAATCATAGGTTCTCATATGGGGAGCCAATGACCGTAGAATCTTCTACACAAGCTATCTGTGACTTGGCTCTGCGCTTTGGCGAAGGTGACGAGGAGTCAATGGTGAGCCTCATGGTCATTTGTGTTATGACACCACCTCCAGAACACATGAAACAAGATGAATTAGCTTCAGACTAAATGATTACTCTGAGAAGAGGGAACATATACTGAACTGAATTAAACAATGATAAATTTGTTACTGTGAACCTACCCTGGTTGCATTTGTCTTGGATCTGTGACCATTATGGCCTAATGGTTAAGATGGATCTATGGCTAGTTTTTTAGGTTCAGTTTCAAAAATTTGGAAAATATTCCGATTAGCCAACTATTTTAATATGGCCAGCCCACTACTAGTTTTGCAGCATTTAAGCACCCAGAGGAAACTGCATTAACCATAAACTTTTATATTTCCATTCAAATAGAACAGGGTGTGCTCAAGTAGGTCATTTATTTTGGAGTGGAGGTTTGATGTATTTTTCTTTTGGTGCAGTCACGGCCATTTGGAGTGTCTCTCCTAATTGCTGGACATGATGAAAATGGACCTAGCTTGTAAGTATTGATCCATTTAGCTCAATGAACTGTGTTTTCTTTAGATGCTGGCTTTAGAAATCCACGTTCTTTTAAAAACACTGGGTTGTTTTACTTCCTTTGTGTTGTATGAAATCATTGTACTATCTTGCATTGTAGCTGTTTTTGTTGGCTTTTTTTCAACTATCATTGTAAATTGGTTGCTTTATTTCTTTTATCTGTTATATATGAATTTATAATTTTTTTTGTTGGATGTTTTACATTGTCATTGTAAACATTATTTTGTAGTAAATGGACTGTCCCTTTTCTGTAGATATGAGACTTGCCTTTGTTAAGATCCCGGGAACTATTGTTGTTTTCTAGACAGTTTTTTTCCAGGACATTATATGTTCTAATCTTTGGAACGGAAATTATCTGAAAAATAGAATTCCTGAAAAGGAGGGAAAAACAGAAAGCCAGGGAACTTGTGAACATGGATTGTCCTAATGGTTATCTTCATTGGCGTATTGTGCTCCATTCTGTATATGGTCAAGACTGTAACAAAAATAAGTGATATATATATATATGAATAGGTTAACTTTGATGCTCTATTCATTTTCTGTGGAGTTTTATGTCCTCGTGCTTTATATTTGATTCATGTATACTTATCATGTATAAAAGTAATTCATTCCCTGCTTTCCAATAAGTGTTGGTAAAAACTCTTTATTTACGGCTGTAAGTTTAGCCAACTCACAGACATAGGAGTACTCTTTTCTTACTGGTGCACGTGGGCTGAGGCATATAGTTCAGTTAATGGAATAGATTTGGCACTTAGAATAGCCCTCTGTGTCTTTTTCTCATTCTGCAACCATGCAGCATTTTTATCCCTCTATATTTTGACTTCTGAGACATCTCTTTTTTTCATGGTGTCTTTGATCAATTTGCACAAAGCCGCTGGACTTCTAAGAATTTATGGTTGGCCTTCTGTGTGGTACAGGTACTACACTGACCCATCTGGGACCTTTTGGCAATGCAATGCAAAGGCAATTGGATCAGGCTCTGAGGGAGCTGATAGCTCCTTGCAGGAGCAGTACAACAAGGTATAAATGCTAAGTTAATCAAAGAATCACACAGTTCTAAATAGATTCTGCTGCCTGTCAAGCCTAGTTATGTGAAATTATGCATCAAAGCTCAGATAAGTCTTATAAGTTCCATCCAGTGAAAGTGTCTGAGGCCTGAGGGTATTACATCAGTTGCAATTCTGCTTGGAATCTTTAAATATGCTAAGTCACACTGAATGTCATGGCAAGATTTTGCTTCATTAATTCACAAGGATGTACAATTGGATGATGACAGCACTCCTTTATGACTATCAAATACTTGTATAATAAGTATGTGCATTAGTGCAATGTTGATTAAGGATATATAAAAAAAGGATTAGGATGTTATTCCTATTAAGAAAAGTGGGAGTAATGCCTTTCTGACATCCATCTCGGTGCAGGACCTGACCCTCGAGGAGGCAGAGACCATAGCCCTTTCTATCCTGAAGCAGGTTATGGAAGAGAAGGTGACCCCAAACAACGTTGATATCGCCAAGGTCGCCCCCAGCTACCACCTCTACACCCCCGCTGAGGTCGAGGCCGTCATTGCAAGGCTGTGAAACACTTAAAGATTCTTGCTATTCCCATCATCAGTCAGTAATAGACAGTCACCTGTACGAAGCGTGGACGTGTTGATGCGGGCTTATCTGCCTGGTGTGCTGCCATGGCTGTCTGGTCTTGTCATCATACTCCGTTGTCAACTCTTTCAAGGGCAGTCGCTGATAGTCTGATTCACAGCTCGGTTGTTTGTTTCTAAGTAGCGTTGAGATCGTGTGTACTGCCAGAAAGAAAGCACACTTCTGTTTTTACGAATTTGGCGTCCCTATCATTTTTTTTGTGGACAATGGGTTGATGCTCTTGGACGATTTCCTGCTGTCTGAATGGTACCAGTGTTTATGCTCTCGTCTGGAGCTTTTTTTTTTTTTTTGCGCCTTATTTTTGGCTTGTTAAGAACTTGCTGGCTTGACTGGTGAAAATCTCGAAGCAAAGAAGCGAATTACATAATGATTTTAAGACTCGGTTCTTCGTGGCTAAGAAAACGGCATGCCTTCCTAGCCGTAGACAGACCATTAGCCGCATCAACACATGACAATTATTTGCTTTGCCAACTGAAATGCTGCAGGTTCATGGTTTACACAGAAGAGTAAAAATTTGCAACCAAGCATGCAAGTCTACATTGTTTTGGTAACCATGGTTAACCCCCTTTTTGTTAACGAAACAAACACTGCAAAGATCCAAGACTAAGACTAAATCTACAGTTCATAGTTTGCAGGAGGCTAAATTTGCATCGGTTCTACATGCGAGTAACCCCCTTTTTGTTAACGAAACAAACACTGCAAAGATCCAAGACTAAGACTAAATCTACAGTTCATAGTTTGCAGGAGGCTAAATTTGCATCGGTTCTACATGCGAGTAACCCCCTTTTTGTTAACGAAACAAACACTGCAAAGATCCAAGACTAAGACTAAATCTACAGTTCATAGTTTGCAGGAGGCTAAATTTGCATCGGTTCTACATGCGAGTAGCATGTACTAGCATTGTTTTGAACCTCCAGGATTACTCAATGCAGACAAGCACCGGACAGAACTTGTGGTCTGTGATGTGCTGCAACACCTGGAGGCAGTCGTAAATTCTCAAGACTGAAATAGCAGCCATGGTGGATGTAACACCCTGTCTCCTAAGGCCGCACTGCCCAGCCCTTCCGTGGGGGCGGGCACGCGTACATATAGCACCATGTTTACACTTTCGTCCTCGCTTCGTGTAAAAGGGTCAACCCGAAGGTGCTATGGCTGGGGGACAAAGGTTTATAAGTTGGCTCCACCCTCTCTAAACTAGCAAGGTGGTACTAAACATGCGCACACCGCGCTCATGGGCCACTATGAGCCATATCAACTTGGGCGGGTGTCACAGTGGATGGATGGATTCATGGAATGTGCTTCTGCCGTCTGTGCAAGCCAAATCGGTAATTCGGTAGATCTTCATGCCCCAAGCTTATAGGTGCTGCTTCATGATCTGGTCTGCAGGAGCACATCCACCAAGTTGATCCAACGGTCGAGCCTTTCACTCTCAAATCTGATCCTCTCCAGCTGCTGGTCCACCAAATTGTGCCAATGGTCGAGCTCTTCGCCCAAGATCCATATCCTCCTCACCTGCTGCTGCTGCACCTCCTCCTCCTCGGCGGCGGCGGCGGCCTCCGTGGGCAGCTGGTGGCGGCAGAGAGGGCAGGCGGCGCTACGGCGGAGCCACTTGAAGATGCAGTCCTGGTGGAAAACGTGGGAGCAAGGCATGGCCCTGAGCTTGACATCGCCGGCGTCCATGTCGTGGAAGCAGATTGCGCAGCAGCAGTCGGATCCGTTCATGGGCGCCGCCACCTCCCGCAGGCCCTGCATGGCCTCGCTGGAGGCGGCGGCGCGGCCGCGCTTGTTGCCGGTGAGTCTGAACCCGGCGGCGGCGGTGGCATGGGTGGGTGATGAGCCCGACGCCGGAGACGGAGGCGGTTCTTGTGCTTCCAGTTCCTCAATTTCCGGTGCTTCTTCCATGGGATGGGATTGGAAAGAAACGAGAATCGAAGGCGGAAGCAGAGGCTGATGGATTGATGGATGGATCGAGGACTGGTAATATAGGCGCAGATTGGGTCGGAGTCGGACTCGGCTGCTTTTAGATTGGAAAGTGAAAAGTACATGAATGAATGATTGCATTAGAAAGTGTGTTCTGTGAGAGAGATGAATAGGGAAACAGTTGGAGAAGTATTTTCGGTGAATCTGAACACATCCCTTCTTTCCGACTGCTGCTTCGATCGATCGCTGTGCGATTCCGATTGGGTAACGCTGTAATGGTGAGTGCAGAGTTTCAGACAAGGTGCAGACGTGCAGTGCAAGGACATGTCAGGTTGAGAACAATAACGCGGATTGGCTGGCGTTATATTCAGGTGCTCTAGTTCTTTTTGCAGAATTAAAAAGGTGGTTTCAGATTTTTTGAGCAAATAATGGATGGAGTTCAGGTCATCAAGATGGAGAATCATTTAACCTGAAAGTCACAGTTCCTGCAGGCATATAGAGAAACACCATACAAATTAAAGAGCTTGTTCATGAACCAATCTGCTGATGTGTTCACCTGATTCAAAGACGAAACTGCTTATTCGGATATCATCAATGGTTATCGGTGTGAGAAGCCGAGTAGTAGTGAGTTCAGATTTTTTTTTTTATCAATGCTAGTTCAGAACCTGAGTGAGTTCAGATATTAGCATTGGTCCATTGGTCATCGTAGCTATTTTCGAGGTCATGTAGATTCAGATATTACCATTGCTCCATTGATCATAGCATGACCCCGAAGGACCTACTCCCTCCGTTCCAAATTGCAAGCCTCCGTCCCAAATTATAAGTCATTCCAAGATTCTTGGAGAGTCAAACTCTTTTTATGTTTGACCAAAATTATAAAGTGGATCACAAAAATTTATGAAACCAAATAGATATAATCTAAAAATATACTTAATGAAGAAGCTAATGGTACTTATTTGGTATCATAAATCTTAGTACCTTGTTATATAAATTTAGTCAAACTTGAGATAGTTTGACTCTCCAAGAATCTTGGAATGACTTACAATTTGGGACGGAGGAATACTAATTTACAAGGAGATGACGTCAATGTTTTTCGTTGACTGCCTCATTGTCCGTTAGCCTCTAGTGCGTCATCCAGGCAGCCATTGTCATCGCACAACAACGAGCCAACCTTGCAGTTGTGCCATTCGTGAGGTAGTGGCCAGTAACACCGTACTATGGACGTTGGTGTCATCCCTCAACCTCAAGGCATGTAAATTCCTTTTGGTATGCCATCAGCCATATCATGATCACTCGTCTAGGTATGTTCTTCATCGATCCCGCCATCTATAATCCCCTTGAAATGTAGTGCTGGGAGTTTAGGTGCACGAGGTTTGTGACGGTAGCTAGTCGACTCGAGCAAACATATGATCGTTATTACATCCATATATTGAGTAAGTGCCTAAGCGTGGTAATCAAAACTGAAAGAAAAAAAAGCTTTGCAAGTTGACAAAATCCTAGTGTTTACATTTGGGGTGTAAGCATTGACTATTCAAATAAGGTATTATTAATTTAACTTGGAGCCTAGTATCCATAAACTCATATTGTTATTTTAACTAGTAGACTGTCCGTGCCACCGCTACGGTTATAAAAACAGACACCATGACAAAAAAAAAATGGAATGAAAAAAAGTACGTGTCAATCTTCAAGCACATGCCCCTTGCTTTAGCTCGTTTTTTATCATTTTCTCCTCTATCAAAGCTGCATATTTTTGTTTTTTCCTTTTGCCTCCTACTATCTGCAAGATCAACAGTTTTCTGGACGTCTTTGGCATCTAAAGATCCACATAAAAACAAAAATTGTGAATAATTAAAACATGCAAGTTTACCACAAACAATTGTTAGTTCTATAAACAATGCTGGTGAACCAATCTCTTCCCTCATCCTTTTACCACCACGACCCTCACAACATGTTACCACCATGACCAGACCCATGGTCTTTTATGTTTGTAGCATCATCAGGTGGAGGAGCAAGATTCATCAGAACCAATGAACGTTTGTTAGAAAACACAGACACTGCAATAAACATGCAATACATCAACCACCAATGGAATTATAGGCACATTGTGAAAGATTTTGAAACCCTGATCATAGAAAAAAAATAAAATAAACATTCATATATATGGTGACCAAAATAATAAATAAAATAGACATTCATATGGTGATTAAAATATGTGGTAATTTATATTTCTATTAAATAACCTAGTTTTTTTTGTACCAACGGTGTTCTTTATACATTTGACCTTGACTTGAACATCGATCCTCTCTACGACCCTAATCACCTACAGGTGCGTATGTACCTTGGCCGACAGCAGGCCGCCACGCTTCCTCGGAGACGACAGTCACAAGCGACTTCTTTGTTGCAGAGATGCCGTGAGCAGCAGCAGTCCGTCGTCCCCAAGATGATGGACGTGAGCGTCTTCTTCGTTGCAGCGATGCCGTGAGCAGCAGCAACAACCGTTCAGCCCGACGTTACTTGATGGACAAAGAAACAAATACCTGATGATCAACGTCTTCCTTCTTGGCTGATGCTGATCAAGATATAGGAAACGACCGATCGAGCTAAAAGGAAATGAGAAATATAGGAAACAACCGATTGAGCTAAAAGGAAATAAGAAATATACAGCAACCGATGCTGATCGAGCTAGAAGGAAAACCGATGGAGCTAAAAGGAAAAAAGAATATAGAGGAGTCGGGGTCCATTGATGGAGGCAAAAAGAAAGGAAGCAAATATGTAATTGGTATGCAGCCGTGTGGAAAGTCCCTACGGGTACAGGAGGTGGGTAGACAAATTTTAGGTGACAAAAAATTGAGTAAAACGACAAAATCATTTTCCTTTGTGAGTTTTTACCCCTTTCCAACACTTTCCAACCCATCTTGACCTGTCAAGTGGGTCCTCTGTGAGGGATATGAGGGAATATATATAGGTGAGAAACATTTTCAAAGGTTTTTCGATCTTTATAGTATTGATTAAAAAATGTTGCATTCTATGTAATCAAGTTTTTTTTCCAGGCAGAGGAAAAAGGAAAATGAAAGAAAGTGCTACATTTGAACATGGTAAACATCTATAAACGCTCTCGGCGAAGATTTCAATGACAACAGTAATCACCATAAGGCGATATGGCTGATTGACAGTGCTGGCAAATCCACACACACCTAAGGCCAATAACGACACGGTAGTTAACTATAGTAATGCACGAAGAGTATACCTTAATCTCAAGCTAATAGTACAACAAACTTCACTGATTTCATCGGCTCATGCAAGCTCGCAGAACATTTGCTTTTTTACCATTTGGTCCTAGTTGCTATTTTTATGTGTCTGTCAGACGTGCAGTTCAGAAGACAGTAGCAGAGTAGTAAACTTGCGCGGCCCAGCTATATAATTCTGCAACGCTCCTCACCATAGAATCTTTCTTTTCTCAAGCCGAGCGCATGCATGCACAAGCTGTTCGTCCAGCATCCTATGACAAGTGGGGCCAGAAGGATGCATGAAGATTCTTGTGGTCAAACTAGTCTGCGCTGCCACTGAAAATATAGCCAACTCGATATGGGTTTAATTTATCATTTGTATTACGATGTAACTTATTTTGCCCTCATCTTTTAAAACGTGCCCAATTTCATGCAAACTCCTACAAATTTTGTGCAAATTCACACTTTTCAAACGTGACCAACATCTCTACTAAAAAAAAAAGTGACCACCATCTCGCTTTCACCTTTTTTGCAGAATCTGTTCACCGCCTTTTTGCCATGCTTCCAAGCCAAACAAAAAGAGATAAGCGAAAAGAAAAGGTAAGCGTAACCTTCTTTTTTACCATGACCTTGCTTCACTTTCACCTTTCACATGCTCGTGGAGTCATGACTCTAGCTTCAATTTCACCTTTCACGTACTGGTCTCCACTCCATGTGTGCGCTCCTCACTGTGGCGGTCTCACTTCGGGACACAGCGCTGCTTGCCCACTCTGCACTCCATCCATCACTCATCAGTCAACAGTGCTGCAACTGCTACCGTAACCATGAAGTTCTAAAAAGACAGGCTTGCCCTTCCCTCCCCTCCCCTTCTTTCATTTCTCTCTCCCAAGCAATTTCCTCATTCCACAAGGACACAAGAGGTAGAACCGTTAAAACCTTAAACCCGTGACAAAGCTCATGTTACTTGACAACCATGTTAATGGCTTGTTACCATGTCCATGTTCACAATGAAAACAAAACATTTCCATCCACTCAACATGTTGTTACATGACATGTTCATCAGGCATCGCCTTCCTCGTTGTTCCTCTAAAGCATTATGTCATGGAGTGTTGTTAGGGCAGCCACAATGTGGTTCAAAGTAGTCCTTATGATGTCATAAAGGTACCCACAAGCATTGTGAAGGTGATCCATATAGCGAATCATGCTTGCAGCTACCCATAGCGCTAAAGCCCGGCCACAAGCAATAAACAAATGTTTTCGCTACAGTCTCACATCTTTCCCACACGCCATCGCGCTCGCGCCCCGCTGTTGGCATCAGGAGAGTCGCGGGCCATAGCCATCGGAGGACGCCGCCGAAGTCATGAGCTCATCGAAGAAGCCCAAAGTACTCGTGCCGCTCCCCTTGTTGTCGAGCTCAACACCAGCGCCGCTTCCCTTGCTGTTGTGCTCAACACCAGCGCCGCTCCCCTTGCTGTTGTGCTCAACACCAGCGCAGCTCCCCTTGCTGTTGTGCTCAACACCAGCACCACTCCCCTTGCTGTTGTGCTCAACACCAACGCCGCTCCCCTTGCTGTTGTGCTCAACACCATCGCCGCTCCCCTTGCTGTTGTGCTCAACACCAACGCCGCTCCATCAGAGATACTAACTTCGAAGGGAACGAATCCAGGAGACAAGCCAGCGACCGCACCTCGGGAAGATCGGAAGGAACCACCTCGGCGGCTCCGTCGAACTTCGATCCCTCTCCTGTGTGGGGGAAGCAAGATCTGGAGGTGCTTAGGGTTCGATTTTGTGGAGGAAAGCCGATCCACGATGGATCCATGAAGGGACATGCGCCGGTGGTGGTGCAACGGAGGAACATGAGGGCGGGCGGGCGGGCGGCGGCGGCATAGCGGAAAGAGACGGGGAAGACCGGAAGAGATACCGCGTACGTGAATGAGGAGAGGAGGACGACGCAGTCCACTTCTATGTGCTTGCGGGGCCCTGCTTAAAGCCCATGTATCGGCTCAGGTGTTAAAAATATAGCTAAAGACTACTTGTCTAGGACCCACGTACAAAGATCACTTGGTCTTTAAACATTGTTGATGCCCTTATGTAGAGATGCATTACTGAGTCAATTTATGAAGAAAAGGCACTACATTGTTCATACTTTGCATGGTTAGACACAATTAACACTGGATGGTACAACTACTTAGCTATTCATTTCCACACGAATTAATGTAGCCACTGTCACACTACTCTACATGAAAAAATTATATAAGAAAACCATTAATTGTTTCATAGTTGTGCAAAATCTTATAATATGCCTCATTTTTGTATGCCTATGCCGCGTACATTGGACACTCTTGAAAAAAGTTTAGTCCAAAATGATACATATAGATGGGTATAAGCTACCAAAGACGACTATTTGATGGGAAAGAGCTTCTCAAGAAAAAAAAAACAAAACAATATATAGGCCAACGAGTGAATGGGTCTTCTTACGTGTTCATACTTGATTAGTATAACCTACTGCGGTACGAGGATGTGTAATCGTGACCTTTACATGCAATAAAAGGGCACAACAAATACACGATAATCGATTTTGTCCATAGCAATACGTATTGATGAGCGCAAGCGACTGAAGACATGTTGTTGGAGAGAGCATCTTTACACGCAAGGAAAAGGCAAAACATAAAAACGGATGCACCAATCATTTCACATGAGTCAAAATAAAAAGAAATTCAATTTAAATTTCCAAATATATCTTCTTTATTTAACTATTAGATATTTCACCCATAGCTGCCCAATATCTATAGCAGCATTTGAATATCGCATCAATATCATTGTTAGAGGGTACATTTGTCTCAGTTTTGACGGGTGGGGGCAAACTTGGAATTTCTCCTCTCGACCCTTTTCTCCCCTTTCCTTTTCCGTTCTCAGGCAGTCAGGCTCTCGTACCAAGTTGTTGAGTACTCTGCTGCAAATTTCTTCCAACTACCGGTAGTCGTCGTACCATAAGCCCCTCTTCTCCTCTTTCACCAACTACAGAAACCTTGAAAAGCAAGCGACGAAAGCAAGATACTCCCACCCACCGGGCTCCGGCAGCCCACGGCGATGCAGCAGCAGATGTCCATGCCGCCGGCGCCCGCCGCTGCGGCGGCGGCGCCTCCGGCGGCCGGCATCACCACCGAGCAGATCCAAAAGGTGCGAACCGGCCCATCCCCTTTCCTTCTTGCTTAGGGTTGGCCGCTCCTGAGAAAATTGGTATTTTTCAGGCTTCAGGGTAGTTTTGATTAAAGATTGGATCTTTCGGTGCTGTTGGGTAGGGCAGGATTGGGACGTTCTTGTTCTTTTCCTGTTTTGGGGTAATCGAAGATGCCTCAGGCTTAGTGATTTTGGTCAATAGGTGAGTAATATTAGGTTGGTGGCATGTTTTGGATGTTTGGAGACAGGAGAGCCACATGCTCACAATCAGAAGGGGCTAAGCCGAACAGAATAGGATGAGGTGGATGAGGGTAGCCGCACTTCAAAAGCCTCTGATTTTCTATGAAGGTCATGGCCTCATGGGATGGCTCTCGTCAATAGAGGGAGGGCATAAGTGTGCCTTGAGCCCTTGACAGCTCAATGCACATGGGAACTTCCTGGCCTTAAGGCCCCGGTCAGCTGGGGCTGAAGGTGCCGATCCATTGCTGTCGCATACTCTGCAGCTGCTAGTCTGGAGGCTCCTTGAACGCCCTTTTTAGGAGCCCACTGTGGTACTCTACCACGAAGCGAGCTCATTGCTCGTCAGTCATCATGTTGAGTGACAGCACATCAGCCAATGCTTACTGGTTGACTGTGCAAATCTGTTTTACAGTCCATGGCTCTTTGCCTTGGAATGTGGCTTGCATCTCTGTTTTCGGAGAATTTTGTTTCTTGCTCAATGACAGTGCAATGTGACATTTATATACCAATTTTGATTTTTTTGGGTGAAGGCCAAACGGTCAGTGGCACTATAATGTGTCATTGAGATTCCGATTTGAATTTTTGGTGAATGCAGAGTGCAGCAACATCACTGGAATTGCCATTAAAATATCGATTTTGATATATTTTTTTTTTGAGGGCAAAAGCCTAACGAGCAATGGCGCATGATGGCACATTGGCATGCAGTTTCAAATATCAATTTTGAATTTTTTTGGCAAATGCCAAGTGAGGCGACTGACCTGCCTTATGCCTGGCGGCAGAGGTATCTTGTGCTTAATGTTGCCCTGTGGAGGGGCAGCTGACTGGCCCTTGGCCATGCAGCTTGACTTGCCAGCCTGCAGTCACTTTTACAGTTTTACTAGGGGAAATTGCTAAAGCTCATCTGCATTGGGGGTTTGTTGAAAAAATCTGCAGCTTCTGTTTTGCCAGTAGTAACACCTGTTATCTTCCTGTGTCAAATTGACATGCGGTCAATGGGCTTAGGGAGGTAAAACTCCAAGGTGGAGCTACAGGTGTAGAGTGCGAAAACAGAAGTTGTAGGGGGATGATTTGACAAATCCCCTTTCACAGGTGGGTTTTAGCAATTTTCCATTTTTGCACGGTCGCTGGGCCGATCATTGTTCAGCAACGATTGGTCTGTCAACCGTGCTTAACCATTACTGAACCATAGCCCTCTGCCATGGAATTTAGCTTTGCTGGTATTGATCAGCTTTGACAATGAGAATTATCTATCCGCATATAATGTTACTTGTTACCCTGCTCTATGGTGACTCCTAGGCTTTGTGAGTTACCAAACAGCTCCTACCTTCTTAAACTAAAGAAAAGAGCGGGTAACTAGTGGCTAAAAGGGGGTTGGCTACCATGTGATGTCAGTCTGGCTGCCAACTCGTGGCTGTCTGCCATATGGCAAAGATCGATGTACTTCGCTCAGTAACTGTGGTTGTGACTCTCCGGAGTCTTGTTCTACTGTCTTCCCCATGGTTGGGGCTAGTCACCTCAGTGACATGATTATCTGCATTTGTAAATGTGCGGCTCATGACTAATGGTTCTTTGAGGCTAAATTAGGTGCATCTCTTTTGTAGCTGAATTATTTGGATGGCATGCATGTGGTCTCCTACATATAAAGTCATGGCATACATAGCTACCATAGATGTAGGTCGGTTTCTTCTCTGTGCAGCAGTTATCCACTATTTCTCACAATGTATTGTTGCAATGCACTACCAAATGCTTGGCATTAAGATACAATTAAGCTTGGCTTGCAAGAATTGAACCATATATGCATGGCAAAATGGATAAATCAAATGACAAAACCGTTATGTGAATCAATCAAAATGAATCGCTTGCATAGTTCTTACATAAAAGGTAAATGGATTGCTTCATGATTATGCATAAGCCTAGTACTATAGTGCATATCATTAACTTCTGAGATTTATGAACACTAACTGAATTTGTCTTTTACAGTATTTGGATGAAAATAAGCAGCTCATTTTGGCCATCCTGGAAAATCAGAACTTAGGAAAGCTGGCTGAATGTGCTCAGTAAGTATCTTCCTGAACCATATAAGTAATTTTACTCCATGAAATGCTATTGTTGGTTTTACTAGACTTGCAATGATTACACTTTTCATCTGTTACTTATTTCATTTGCATACTAAGAGTATGCAAATTTGTTAGCCTTGATATGTGGATATTGTCAGTAACGTTTTTCTCTTATCAAAGCTATGCTCACGGTCGTCATAAGTTGTATTCCCTCATATTTTATATTTAATGATGTAGGTTTCGTTGAAAATGGTTTGGTTTAAACTTTCAGGTATCAGGCTCAGCTTCAAAAGAATCTCCTGTACCTGGCTGCGATTGCAGATGCTCAACCCCAACCACCACAGAACCCTGCAAGTCGCCCACAGGTCGGTAGGCCTGTTCAAGTTGGTCCCATTTCACAAGCTCCGCTCCGCTCGCAACATTCACTTAAACCTTAACTTCTTTCCAAACAGATGATGCAACCTGGTATGGTGCCAGGTGCAGGGCATTACATGTCACAGGTTCCAATGTTCCCTCCAAGAACACCATTGACCCCTCAACAGATGCAAGAGCAGCAACAGCAGCAGCTTCAACAGCAGCAAGCACAGGCTCTTGCTTTCCCTGGACAGATGGTCATGAGACCGGCTAACGGTTAATGGCATGCAGCCTATGCAAGCCGACCCTGCTGCCAGCCTACAGCAGTCAGCGTCTGTCCCTGCTGATGGCGAGGAGGCAAGCAGGACGCAAACTGCTGGGGTGAACACGGAGCCTTCTGGCACTGAGAGCCTCAAGAACACAACCGGAGCAGATCATGAGGCGGGCGGCGATGCAGCAGACAAATCCTAGGTCGAACAGCCTGGCAGGGTGAATAATGCCTTGTATACTAGCAGAGAAACAAAAGGGCTCCTGAATGACAACTATTAGTCCTTACTGTGTGGTTTAGACATGTCCTGTCGATCCATGTAGAACAAAGTTTAGATTGGTGATGATGATGTAATCTGTCCAGGATTGTTACTGCGTTCTTACCTTGCTGTAGCCATTATGGAATACCTTACCAGCATGTTGTAGCGTATTTACAATGTTTGCCAGTTAATTTGGTGGTTTAAAGTGGCTTCAACATGTCTTTTTACAAGTTTACTAATGCTTGTCACTGACATTTTGAGTTTAAATCAATTGGAGGATGCAGCAGTTGTAACATTGTCTCCGTTTTTCATAACATCTTGTATGGGGCGACAGGTGAGATAGACGATTCACATCGCTCATCAGCACAAAAACGAAAAAGAAGGCTATTGCCTCGCAGGAAGAGGAATCTTTGAAAAGCAATTGTGTGACATACCCCCAAGGAGCTGAGCAACTGAATAAATCCAAGTTGTTCGCCATCGAACTACTAAGATGCGTAACCCACTAACAGGAAAAAAAACCATACAAATACACTCAGGTACGCAAATAGCTATCAATACATAGATCATATGGTTCTTTTCTTGACCATGGGATACGAAAAATGAAACTAGAAACAGCTTTGTCATTTTCGGTACATTACAAAATTATGCCAAGCACCCAAGGGCTTAACTTGTCTTTGACTGCATCAGAACTCAGGCCGGATCCAACCACACTCACATTCAAGCAATGTATGCCATTTCTGTGGTAAATAACACCATTGGTCTCTCTGACATGATAGTTACCGTCGTCGCTTTCTCCTTGTAACATCTTGTGGGAACTTGAGAGGGGCTGGGAGCGTCATGAAAGAGGACTTGAAAGCACCTTCTGACACAGATTTGCATCCCAGCTGGTCATAGTACGGTTTAAGCATCTGGCGGCTCATTTCAGGTCTGCGCATATATCATTAGGATCGGATCTGAAGTCATCAGCAAAAAGTGTCAGGACCAAGATGTAGTTGATCATAAGCTCGTTTTTCTCTGAAGACATGACACTAGACCCAGGTTCTGTAAAAGTGAGCAACAGGTTGCGATATACAGCCTGCGGGGTCCCTGGCCCATGTTTTACTTGGCTGTCCTTTCTGTCCTTCCTGTTGTGACGCTTGGACATGGATCCATTCCGTTCATATAAAGATAAGAGATGTTGGATGTAGGACAATATCCAAGCAAGCCTTTCTTTATCTTGACCCTAACAGAATGCCAGTCAAAAGATGATTCATTTAGATCAAACTAACCAAGAGGAACAGATATGGAAATACACCTTGTGTTCATCAAAACTAAAATGGCATAAGAGCAAACCATTGTCTGCCATCATTTAGGTAGCCAAACTGTCACTGTCTAAAGAGGGGACATGCAGGCAAGTACCATTCAGGATCCCAACATTGCAGTAGCCAGTAGTAATGGTGCCAGCTATAATGCTATTGTTTCCTCCCAAAAAAAAAAGCTATACTGCTGTTGGAATGCTGTGCAAGTAAAAAGTTATGTGTACTGTAAAAAAACTGCTAAGGATCAATAAAACAACATTTTCCACAGGAATGTCATATTCAAAATTCAATTAAAATGGTGTCTTAACACTATATTGCGTGGCAGCATAAGAGTATATGACTCCACACTTCTCATCAAGAAAAAGTTTCTTCATCTTTCTGATTTAGAATAAAATAAATTTCCCTTGTCCAAAAAACATGGGAAAAAGTCTACATAACCCCCAACCCATAGAGGTTGGACTACATAACCCCCCAACCCTATGAAATAGTCTACATCACCCTCTGAACTTCTCAAAACCGATCAAATTACCCCCTAAATCAGTTTTGAAAAATCATAGTAAATCATAGAAAAATCATAAAATGGAAATCCAGTTGTGTTGGATCCCAAATGAGTAGATATACACACTGAACATATAATATGGTATGTTTTAGTATATTTTTTCACTATGGCTTTAGATCTACGCTTTCCCTCTATAGTAGTAAAAAATATATATTAAAATATATCATATTATATGTTTAGTGTGTATATCTACTCATTTGGGGTCCTAACACAACTGGATTTTCCATTTTATGATTTTCCAAAGCTAGTTTTAGGGGTAATTTGATCGGTTTTGAGAAGTTCAGGGGGTGATGTAGACCGTTTCATAGGTTGGGGGGTTATGTAGTCTAACCTCTATAGGTTGGGGGGTTATCTAGACTTTTTCAAAAAAACATGATACTGATATTAGCAGGGGATAACTGAAAATAGACAACTTAACAAAAAAAACATACAAAAAAAAGGGAACTAATTACCTCCAGATCCTGCACTTGTGTACACGATTTAAGACAAAACTTCCGTAACCTTTTGAGGAAATTTCTCCTGATTCCAAATGGTCTACAATTTGTAAAAGGTGTTGCCGCACATTCTTTGGAATAATCTCATCCAAAAGATATGCCTTTTCTGATGTATCTGCTGTAGGATCATAAGGTGGGAATGTTCCGAATAATTACTGATTCATGGTTGTCACTGGTGTTGACATTACTGGTTCCAAGGTCAATGTCCACATAAGCAGAAGGATCATTCTTTGTGCATTTAATGACCTCCACTTATTATCCTGCAAGGGATATAGGCATTAACCATACTGAACCATGTATCTAACGTTCTTTTTAATTAACAGTGCAGGGTGACTTATCAGGCTGCAAGCACCACTGTGACATAGTGAATACAACTACCAAGTTAAAATGCAAACTATCATGGTTGATGCTTGAGATGAATCTGTAAATCAGATTTTAGTTTAAACCATTGGTTACATAACTAACAAAAAATTCCTTGGCATGGGCAAATCAAAGAAGAATAATATATTCATAGAAAAACTAACGGAAATTACAACGACAATAACAGCTATGTTGTGGTCTGGTTTAACAAATCTACTACGACTTTCCTAAATGTTATCTTAAAAAAACTAATTCACAGGAAGAAGACAAACAAATTGGAGAACAGAGGGAACTTTTGACTGACACTCCTTTTGCTTCATAGTCTTGTGACTATAGAGTTCAATCCAGAAACATATAGTTGCAAACAGCAGGCTAGTATTAAATCTAGACTCAAAATATACCTTGTCCCTGTCTGCCTTGGTTCCATACATCATGGTAAGATCTTGAACCTTCAATTCATCATTTCCAGCAACTGAACCGGCTTCCGATGCCACCTCAGAGCGCTGCGAATGCGCTGGCTGCTGCACTTCAAGATGTGGCTCGAGCCTCAGAATCTGTTACCCAGAATGATGTTACACATCAATATCATCATGGGAATATTTTTTTGTGCAAAAAATGAAAAATATTTCTTTAGCTCTGTCAAAGTGTATGCCATTGTTATACTTAAAAGGAAAAATCGCAGCAAGAGTTTTCCTTCAAATTCTTTTTATACTCCTGCTAAAGTCCCAATTTGCAGGCATTGGTCACAACAACAGTGGACCATCCAATTGCATCTTTCCATTACACATTAGATGATTAGACGAAAGAGAAATGCCTACTCAAAAAATAGAATGGTTCATTAAACAGCTAACATTCCGTGAAGTCCTGTGATGACAATAGCCCATTTCACTTCGGCTATCAAAAATCATTACAAGAAAGATCAAAATTTGGGTGTAATCAGACCGACTGCTCACCTTGTTGGCGGCTATGGGGACGACCCTGAGGGTGCCGGAGGCCTTATCGAGGACGCCCGAGCGCGTACTCACAGAGCTGCGGTGTTGCAGCCTCACCGGCATAGCTCCGGCCGACGAAGTCAGGGCCTTTTTTGGACCTCCCCACCACGAGGTCCACCCAGGTGGGGTGCTTCTCGTGCCGAAGAGCCGCGCCCTGGGGGCGGACGTCGTCCCCTCCGCCGCCGCCGCGGCGAGCGGGTCGTAGCCGTGGAAGTAGGCGACCGCGGTGGCGCGCCGGCGGTCGACTGCCTGTGAGGGAGGGCGTCGACGGTGACGTTGA
>JACEFO010000540.1:0-28920 GCA_015342445.1 Digitaria exilis
TATTAAACTCTTTAGTAATGGCTTGACTTGCATTTAAGTTCTCTTCAAAACCTGGCTTGTAATAAATAAGACTCTTGGTATGTTATGTAAAAAATGGTAATGTTCGTTTTGGTTCTCCTTACCGAAAACGATCCTGATGTATGGCAGAGGTATGAGTTAACGTGGTTTATCGAGGAGTCCTTGGGACACTCGACAGATCACCGATTTAAACTGTTTTGAAGTGCGTCCAATGATCGTAACAGATCGTTATGACGCACTTGAGCCAGTTTAAAATTGGGCGGTTCTGCCATACCTGTCCAGCTGGACCATCGGCGCCGGAGCAGGAGACTGAGGAGGAATTTCACCTGGGAGAGCCGGAAATCCTCGATACGGCCTTCCACATGTAAGTACTCTGTAAAATTCTTGTTAAAAGTTACAAATTGTACATTCGTAACATTCTAGGTGACTTATGACATTTATTGATGCCAGGGTTGAAGAAACTCCATCAACAACCAGAGAAGAAGCCAGCAAATTCGACACAATGCGGCTGTAGAGAACCAGAGGCGCCAACAGTGCCGAAGAAACCCAGGGAAGTACCCAGAAACAACCCTGCTAGAGAATTCATTCCAGCGCGGCCTTCATGCCGCCAGGGCATAAGTTGATGAGGACAATTACTTGAGGTTGCTGGCGATATCGAACACCTGGTCACGCAGGCGTGTAAATTGAAGAAACTGAGTGGAATATGCCGTGACCAGAGACACATCCTGAGCCCGAGCGTCATGAGACAGCCCAAGTCGGGCGAAAGCTGTTCCAGATGTGGAGTGCTCGAGGGGTGAAACAAAACCGAGGACATTCAACATCAAAGAGGCAAGCAATTGAAGAGATTCCCAGTGGTTACCCAAAGGGTTACTGGGGAAGCTGAAGAGGATATCGGTAGCTTCCGCATCAGGGAGCTACCGTCCAATGCTGAATCCGAATCCGCAGACCTTCGAGTACATCTTGGGACGCGACGGAGGAGAAGAAGCACATGACAGGGGACCGTACCACTGCTGAGAGGACAGTGGCCTACTTTCAAGGATGAGGAAAAAAAACCCATGGTACTTGTTGTTCACCTTGTGAATATATCTCATAACAATAATTTCTGCAGGCCGTCGGGCGAAGCATCGAGGAAGAGACGGAGTATATCCACAAATAATCTCATGATGCACGCCAAGGGCTTGACCGCTCCAAAAGGAGCTGGAGCGCGAACGCGAAGACCGCAAACTCCAGGAGGCAGAAGATGGCCAACATATGATCCGCAACCTTGCATCTGCGGACCCAAGGAGGTTGGTCGCAGAGAAGGAGGACATGAAGAAGACACTCACTGCAGAGCTAAATCATAGCTCAAAGGTACCCTGTCCCTGTCAAAATCTTGTTAAGAAGTATCCTTTGCATGTTGTGATGTATAACAACTCTATCATTGTCTTGTGTAAAGCCAGGGTTCAACAACAGCTGACAACAACCCAGAGCAAGATGACGGATTGGTCGAATTTGGCCAACCGTTCATGAGGAAGCGTTGAAGACTCTCTCTGAAGAGCACGATATGATTCATGGAGCAGCTCAGAGTTGCAAAGAAGTCGAACAACGTAAGGATGCTGACTTGCAGTTGATTTCAGATCACTGAGCAGCAAAAGAAGGCTGCCAAGGGATCTTGAAGACGCTCGCGAAGAGAACAAGCAGCTATCCGAAGAACTCATCAGGCGCGAAAGAATCTTGCTGATAAGAAGGCGCTGGATGAGAAGCTTGAGGCAGACGACCAGGAGAATGTCAGAGCTTGAAAGAGCCATGCGGCAGATAAAGAGTCCGACGACGACCTGCCGAAGCCCTGAATGGATTTCGTTGCTGGAGAAGACAGCGAACCCGTGGTGAAGGCCTTAGTCCTTGAGGACCCTGCATCTCCGCAATCCATTCCTGGAGCGCCTAAGGCCATGCCTCGACAGTTGAAGGCTTATATCAAGAGATCATTCAAAAGCCTGTCTTGTGCATGTCCCTGCTGTATTAGGTCGAGGTACCATAAAGTAGACATAGGCAATGCTGTAGAAGGCGCACAGCCAAATTGTACTGAATCACCTTTAGGACCTAAAACAAGAGGCCGAGCCAGTTTGCCGAGCAATTGCGCAGAGCCTTAGGTTGTAAACTGGAACAATCAATTCTTGTAATATAAGTTATGCCAGTGAATGTTAATATATTTCCATTTGAAGAACAATCCAGGAATTTCTAAGAACCCTTGGTTCTCTATGTCGATGACCAGGACTAGTCCAAAATATACGTGTGTTGCGAAATTTAACTGTCGAAAAACAACCCTGTTAAGGACCCGAGGAACCCAGGGAAGATTTCTATAGCATAGGTAATCTTTGAAATAAATATACCCTGAAAAGGATACTTGGGACAAACTGTCTGTGTTCGTATTACGAGGAAACCCAGTAAAGACCACGGAGCGGCAGCTTTAAGCTGAAAAATATCACGAAGTAGCGAAAATGTAGGAACAAATCCGTTAACGGCCCCGAAGGAACCCGGACAGACCTCATATATTTGCTCCGAATGCGTAAAAAAGCAAACTTTCCGAATCTCAAAAAGAACACGGAGAAGTTTCGAACACTGCCATAAAGAAGAGTAAATATAAACAACTCGGTAAAGGGAAATTAATTGAATTATATCTTCTTGCCGAAACAACGGTATAAAAGAACTCAGGATGCCAAAGCAATCAGTTCATGTGTTGCCGAGCAATGTTACAATAAGCATTACGCGTAGAATTTGCGTAAAGTCTTCTATATTTCTAGGGATTTTGGTAAATCGGTGCCATCTCTTTTTGAAGTCTGTATTGCCTGGCTTGAGGACTTTAGAGACTATGAATGACCATACCAAGGGAAGTGAGCTCTGTGTGACCAGCTGTATTCTGGATCCGTCGTACACCATTCTCCAATCTGGAATGACCTTTCTTCACATTTTTGTCATGAAATCCGAATACCCTAAGATACGCGCATTGTAACAAGCTGCCAGTCTGCTTCTTTCAGCCGTATCAACCTCGATCGTCCGTTGTTCATCCGTCAGGCTTCTTGGAATTCCTCAAGCGAGGGGCACCATGCATGACATCAACGGTTAGACGCGCCTCAGATCCGTTATACCAAGAGGAAGGGAGATTGCCCTGTAGCTTTGCTGGGTTGAGATCATAGGCCCCAGACAACGGGTAGAGTTCTTTCATCCACCGCCTTCAGCTTTCTTCAAGGTTCGTTCCATGCGAGCTTTAAGTCCATCGAGTAACATGCCGTTGGCTCTTTCTACTTGACCATTGGCGCGAGGATGAGCAACAGAGGCATAGCACACCTCGATGCTGCGATCTTCACAGTACCCAGAAACTTGCTGCGTGTGAAGGTAGTACCCAAAATCTGTAATGATTTGATGCGGTATCCTGAAGCGAAAATCAACTCTGAAGGAATTGGACTGCTTTCTCTGAGGTTGGTTTGACAACCGGGAAGACTTCTATCCACTTCGAGAATTTATCAATTGCAACAAAGCAATACTCAAATCCACCAGGTGCTCTGGGTAGTTTCCCAATCATATCAAGCCCCCAGTATGCGAAAGCCATGACGGAGGTATCAATTTGATCTTATGCGCAGGCTGATGTGAATGATGAGCGAAATATTGACAACCCTTGCAGTGACGGACAATTTCTTCTGCATCGTGCAAAGTCGAAGGCCAATAGACCGGCGCGGAAGGCTTTGCCCACGATGGTACGAGAGGCTGCGTGGTTGCCACATTCGCCCGCGTGAATTTCCTCTAGGATACTGATTCCGTCTTGCTGTGAGACACACTTCATCAATGCGCCAGAGCGTGCGCCACGCGCGGTATAATGTGTCTCCAATTACAATATAGGACTTGCTACGACGAACGATTTGCTGAACTTCTGCCTTCTCGGTAGGGAGTTTGTCGTGCAAGATGTAGTCTATAATGGTGCACTCCAGGTAGCGTCAATGAGCATAACCTCAAGAGTTGAGGTTGTAGCGTCGGGAAGGGCTGCTGCAGCAATAGATGGCTTGGAGAGCTCGTTAACAAACACACCACTGGGTACCTCTGCTCTGGAAGAAACCAGTTTAGATAGGACGTCTGCAGCAACGTTGTAATCTCTCTCGACGTGATGAAATTCAATGCCGAGGAAGTGCTTTTCCAACTTTGCGACTTCTTCACAGTACGCATCCATATTCTCATGGTTCCGATTCAATCCCTTTTACTTGTTTGATGACCAGCATTGAGTCCCGTATACAGTAGACGCTTGATACTGAGGGTGATGGCCATTTTCAGCCGGGGAGAAGTGCTTCGTATTCTGCAGCGGTTGGAGACGGCGAACCGTATCTGCAGAACGTACTTGAGTTGATCTCCTCGAGGTGAAATCAACAGAATCTAGCGCCGCCACCTTCCAACTTGAGAGAACCATCGAAGTACATAATCCGTGCTCAGGGCTTGGTGGTGACGATGGGGAGATTGTGCTCAGTCCATTCCGATATGAAATCAGTAAGGACTTGAGACTTCATGGCCGTGCGAGAACGGAACTCTATGGTGTAGGTTCCGAGCTCGACAGCCCACATGGCGATATGGCCTGTAGCATCTTGGTTATGGAGAATTTCGCCAATAGGATATCCACTAACCACAATTATCTTGTAGGAGTCGAAGTAGTACCGCGATTTCCTGGATGTCATTAGGACGGCGTATAGAATTTTTTGAACTTGAGGGTACCTTGATTTGGAGCCCGAGAGGACTTCGCTCACAAAGTACACAGGCCGTTGAAATATTTTGGAGATGACCTTTCTCATCGCGTTCAACAACAATAGCAGCGCTAACGACGTTGGTGGTTGCTGAGATATAGAGCAAGAGATCCTCGTCCGGGAGCAGTGCATGGCACTGGTGGAGTAGTCAGGAACAGTTTGAGCTTGTCGAAAGCATCCTGGGCCTCCTGTGTCTATTGGAATCTGTCTTGCTTCTTGAGGAGCTTGAAGAACTCAGTCCCGCGTTCTCCGAGTTTGGAGATGAAGCGGTTGAGTGCGGCCATGCAGCCCGTAAGCTTCATGACATCCTTGATGGTGCGCGGCGGCTCCATATCCATGATTGTCGCTATCTTCTCTGGATTGGCTTCGATGCCGCGTTCGCTAACAATAAGCCCGAGGAGTTTTCCTGGCGGAACGCCGAAAACACACTTGGCGGGATTAAGCTTCCAACGCCATTTGCGTAAGTTGTCGAACGTCTCGGTGAGATCGGCGATTAGATCCTCGGGGTTTCTTGTCTTGATGACCACATCGTCGACATAAGCCTTGGAGACAGCCCTGTATCGCCGCTGATATGTGGCACCTGCATTTTTCAAACCAAAAGGCATGGCGTGATAAATGAGGTTTTAATCTGATCCTCTTCTTTCAGAGATATCTGATGATATCCTGAGTAACAATCGAGGAAACAGAGAAGGGTGCACCCGGCGGTGCTATCGATGACTTGATCGATGCGAGGAAGCCCGAAGGGATCCTTTTTGCAATGTCTGTTGAGATCAGTATAATCAACACACATTCTCCATTCATTGGAATTCTTTTTTCTTACAAGAACCAGATTGGCTAACCAATCCGGATAAAAGACTTCTTTAATGAACCGGCTGCTAATAACTTAGCTAGCTCTTTCTTGATGGCTTCCCGACGCTCGGTGGTGAATCTTCGGAGTCGCTGTTTTTTTAGGTTTTGCGCTCTCATTGAGGTCCAGCTTGTGCTCGATCAACTCTCTGGGAACTCTAGGCATGTCGGAAGGCTTTGTGGCAAAGATTTCGGCCTGGGCCCGCAGAAAGTTGACGAGCGCGCTTTTCCTATGCTGGAGTAAGGGTGGAGCAGATCACCACCGTCTTCGTTGGATCTCCTGTCTGGAGATCGACTGTCTTCATGGCAACTTTATCCACAAGCTTGATGGCTCGCGTCTCTTCTTCTGCGTCGGGGCATCTCCGTCTTCATCAATGACGATAGCTGCCAGGAGGTGGAGCTCTTGGCGATCAATGGTGGATGCGGCTCTGACAGCGCACTCCACTGCCTCTTTGTCGCAGACGTAGGAGCGCTTGATGTCACCGCGAAGGGAAAGAACGTCGTGAGGTCTTGGCATCTTCAACACCAGGTACGTGTAGTGAGGGATGGCCATGAATTTGGCCAGCGCTGGACGCCCGAGGATGGCGTGGTATGATGTTTCGAAGTCCGCAACTTCAAACTTGATGAACTCGGTACGGTAGTTGGATACGATACCGTACGTGACGGGCAAAGTGATTTGCCCAAGGGGGATCGCGGCCTTCCCAGGTACAATGCCGTAGAAGGGGTATCGGCTGGCTGCAACGTGCTTGTGTCGAGCCCCATATGCTTTAGAGTCTTGGCGAAGATGAGGTTGTGCCCACTGCCTCCATCGATCAGGACCTTGGTGAGCTTGCTATTTCGCCACCCACGGTTTCTAGGATGAGAGGATATCACCCGGGACAGGGATCTCAACCCATTGATCTTCTCTGGACCAAGTGATGGGGGTGTCTGACCACCGCTGGGTTCTGCTGCATAGGCCCTGCGCCGTGCGTTTTTTGCGATCGCGCGAGATGTCGCTGACTGCCATGCCTCCGAAGATGACCATTGACAGTGTTGGTGACGTCTGGGAAACCACCATCTCCCTTGTCGTGCTTGTCTTCTCCGTTCCATCCGTCTTCTTTTTCTTGGTGGGCTTGCTGAATGTTTTCAGTAGGAGCCAGCATTCGCCCATGGTGTGCTTGCTATCTGGATGGTACGGGCCCAGCCGCTTCTTAAGAAGCCTATTGAATTCTTCCCCTTCTTGTTTGTGGAGAATGAGCGGCGCGAACGGTCTGGACGGTTGCGACCGTGTTGTTTGGTCGCTTCCGTGGGTTGTTGCCGTTGCGCTTGAAGAAGTCGCGCGACTGATCGTTGTTGTTTCCTGATGCCTCGACCAGTGTTGACGGGGCGTTTGCCATAACCTCCTCGTCTTGATCATCGGTGTCCATCCAGTTGGCAACCATCGCACGAAATTCCTCAGGTCGTGGGGACGATTGTGACCGAAGTCCCGAAAGAGATTGCGATCGGTCATCCCTCTTGAAAGTAGTCAATGGACCTCCGAGTCAGGGATGGGGACGCAGGATGCTTTTATGGCGAAGAATCGCCGATTGTAGTCGCGCAAGGGACTCGTCTGGCTTCTGCTTGCACGCTCGGAGTTCATATTTGCTGCCAGGGCGCTCCAAAGAACCTGGTAGTTGGAGACGAAAGCCTTCTTGAGCGCGTGCCAGCTGTCGATGGAGTCTGGGCGAAGGGATTCAAGCCAGGTGAGTGGGCCTTGTTCCATGGCGACAGGGAAGTACAGCATCTTGGAGATGTGGTCGCCTCCCGCGGCCTCAATTGCTGAGGAGTATCTTCGCAGCCAGATGTTGGGGTCTTTTTATCTGACCAGACTCTACAACCACAGGTAGTACTTCTAAAGCCATAGTCCCTTTTTATCTGACCCACGCATAAGCAAGGCAACTTGGTTTATAATGACCCTATACACATTAGGCTACATAATATATGCACTTTTCACCTACATGTATAAACATGCAAGCTGTTGCTGTAGTTTTTCACCTATATGGTGTTGTGGGCACTATATATAATAATCAATATGTGCAATGGGGGCACCAATGTTAGATGTCAATGTGAAACGTAATTTTGATATTGTCTTTTCCGTTGATATCTTGGTGGATGTGAAACTCGTTTGTGATGCTTTTAGATTTTGTGGCAGTGAACGCAAGACCAGGCAGTTTGTGTAAAGAAGACATGTCAAAAGGCATACAAACGGTTGTATGGGTGTGATATATAAATATCTATGATATGAAAATCTCGCACAAATTGGAAAGGAAACAGAAAGCATACTTTGATGGACTGGTTATCAATTTTGGTGGCACATTTGGACAGGAACCGGCGTACTTCCAACAAATCGCAAAATTTTAGAGGTTGCTTTACCTCATCAAAGGAGGACGTCCAGCTTCTTCACACGGTCAGGGGCGTGGAATCACAACTAATTATAATTACTATCGGCCTTTAGATTGTCGTTGCCTAGTGTTTTTAATCGAGTTGTAAGTCCTTTTATAGCATCCCCAACAGTGCCTAAGAGGGTGAAAACGGTCACAGAAATTCCCGATAGAACCGAGCTTTATTTCCAAAAAATTCAAGAAATGGTGAAATGGAAACGGTAAGCTGGAAATGGTAGGGAAATGGAAATCCTGTTCGGAAACGAAAACGAAATCTATATAGCTTTTTTAACCGCCGAATTGTTTATTCCGACCGTTTTGCTCAGAAATTTTCGTCGGAATTCCGAATATAGAAAATTTGTTCCCTAGTGATTGACCTCAAGAATTGAACCGCATGGCGGCCGCTGTGAGCTCGTGACTCCATCTCCCCAGGGTCGTAGCTTCGATCAATGCCACCTCGTGGACTGCTTGCGTGATGCTGCACTGACCTGGCCCCCAACCGGCACTGGCTGGTGGCTGCAGAGGGAGGAAAGAAGGTCCGGCGAGTTGTGACCACTCACCTGCGCATAGCATCTGTGTCACCAAGCCACTGGCTACATCGAGCAGCGCATGAAGAAAGACGGTCCGGCGAGAACTCACCTGCGTCCAGCGACAACCCTAGTTGCTGCTCGCACAGAGCTGCCAGCCGCTGGCCATTATGGGTTTCTAGACAGGATTTCATATGTCAACAGGACTACGGGAGAGAGAGAAGAGGTAAGAATGGAAATGAGGCTCTTTAGGCAGGTGGGAGGGACATAAAATGAACTACATACTTAGACTAAGAATTGCAATGAGGCGCTATTCATTGTGGTAAATTAGAAATTTTAGACTTTAGACTTTTATGACTCGTAGAGCTTGCATGGTTTTTATTAGATTTACCGGTATGATTTCGTATCTGATGTATCGAATTTTCCATTGTCATTATTGTTTCTGGATATATCATTTTCCGTTTCGTTTCCGATATGGTAGGAAACGATAACGGATACTTTTTTTATTGTTTCTGATCGTTTTCATCCCTAACAGTGGCCCAAGAAAATAGTCCCAAACCATTGGTTTTGAAAACTTGCTAAAAATTATTGGAAGAAAAAAAGTCTCCTTCTCCAACAGTTCCTAATAATTAGTTCTAAAGAAGTTAAATTTCAGGAATGAGAGTGCAGGTCAGGGGCAAAACTAGCTCTAGAGCCATTGTTTTGGGGCTTTTGGGAAAAAATAGCCACCAGTTTATGCCACTATTGGAGCAAGAGTGTTTTCTATTGATTTCCAAAAACAAGATTTTATGAACCTATTTTGAGCAATGTTGGAGATGCTCTAAGAGTTGCTCTAAACGCCAATAATTTTTTAACGAAAGGGCAAAAGCTTTGCCATAATGTTTATTAGAAGAATGAAAATAAACAACAATGACAACTCAAACAACTAGGTCATGTCAACGCCAAACCCAAAATGGGTGGCGACAGAGCTAGGCTCTGCCCTCGATGCGACTTGGCCATGGGGCCCGATGGGGAAGGTGTGGGCGTCGGAGATCCAGGCTGTGGTGGAGGCAGCGAGCCTCGGCTTCGCCCAGGCCATTCGGCTTGGGTGGCGGATCTGGATTTACGGGACTGTTCGTCTCGCTAGCATCCACTGCAGCTCATGTCCACCGGCATCCTACCTTATGGCGGCGGAGACAACATACATGTTTCTGTATATGACATAGGTCATCAGGTTGTGCAAGTTCTCAGGCAAAAACCTTGTTGGGTCCCGGTCTATGACCGTCCCGGTCACGATGGTGCCATGGTGCATCGTATTCCTTCTTGAAGGCGTTTCTTTGAGGACTTCAACCTCAAGGATTTTTCTAGGTAAAAACCAAAGAACTGACTTGTCAGTTCGGGCAACGGCGGCGACATTTTGACGTTGCTCTCCTGTGGGGCGTCGCTTTGGAGTCCTTAGGATGGAATGGTGGGATTGAGCATCAGTGTGCTTGAAGTGGGATTGTGGTCATGTTAGAAATCAACTCAGTATGGTATCTAACTACAAGAGATCGATCATCACTAGCATTTGGAAGTTAGCCAGGACGATCTTATTATCCTAACATCAGATGTTTCTATGAAGACAAATGATGTGAACTCTACCCGAATCTATAAAAACCGAATCGATTCCCAGTCCAAGTCCATGTACAACTCAATCGGTTGATTCCCCAGTCCGAGTCTATGTACAAACTCAACCAGAATCTGTATTGTTCACATGCATATTTACTTTATTTTCCTCCATATATATTGTTTCTTCCAGTTCAGCAACTACAGGTTCCATCGTCGTCCGTGCACCAGGCTGGCGGACGTGCTGCTTCGATGGAGACGCCGGAGGAGAAGAAGACAACGGATGTGATCTGATGATTCGTGTTTGCGAATACTACATCGACTGCCTGCTGACGTGTCCCCCGAGAGCCCCTATCAGCTCGGACGAAGAAGATGCCATATTTAGCTTTCTCGACGATCCCCACGAGTTCGTGTGGGAGCTGCGAAAAAGATCTGAGGCCAAACTCAGACTGAGCCAGGATCAAGGCAGGCTACGACAGGGAGATGGTTATCCTGCAGCAGTACCATGACAAGGGTTACGCCATGATGGAGCTCAAGGTCGACGACAACGACGATGAAGAGTAAGAGGGCAAGGACGACTGAGGAAGAAGGGTGGCGTCCAGTGTGTTGCGCTAGGGCATTGTTGCAAGATGTTGTAGGCTAACGTACACATGCTCGATCGATCGCATGGTTAGATTTTTCCTTTTGAAACATTTGATTGAGAGTTTTCATCTGCTAGGATTTTGTTTTTGTCAGCAGATGATTATCAGTGTTTGTTGCGAGACTTGGGATTGGTTCTGTGAGTAGATGTCTTATTACATGGGAAATCATGAGTATAATTGATCCGGAGCTATATATATGCTTATCTATAGAATAAGGATTATTCAGTGTTTTTTGCCTACTAGCTACTCGATAGAATGTGGTTCATGCTTGGATGGCGTAGTCCAAAGTTTTGTGAGTTTTTCGGTTCATGACTTCATGTGCAATAAAGTAGGCTCTCAGAGAGATGTGTTTTTGTCAACTTTTTGTCAATTTGACAAAAACTTGCAAACCTTTTGGAGTGGGCTGGGAGTAATTTGCAACGTGTGCCACATACATGTATAATTCACCTGTTCTCTCTTTTTTGCCCCTACTATAAGCTGATAAGCATGCGGTGCTCGACTCGGAGCTCTCATAGAGTCGACCTGTTCCTAGTTACCAAGAACTTAGTTCCGACCTGGTCCAACACGTGGTACACCAAATCAATTGAGGGGGATTGTGGTGGATCTGTTTTCGAAGTGATTTTGTTTAGTAATAAATCCGTCTCATTCCCCTCAATCCACTGGATGCTTTTGGCTGCCGAACGAGCCCTAAGCAAACAATCCTAGAGAAGGGGTACGCCAAGGTGGAGCTCGAGGACGCCAACGAGGATTAGTCTACGTCTCTACGTGTGTGGTGTCATCCGATTCATCTAGTACCCATATATCTTAAGCTGCATCAGTTTTCCGAGCTTTTATGAGTCGTTCATTTGTGTGAGGTGATTGTCAACCTGATGTTATGATCATGATTCATGGTGTAACATGACTAGGAAGGTTTTATGAGAACAAAATGTTTTCAGGCTGTTTTTCACATTTTCGCAATATATTTAATTTCAATCAAATAACATTTCCATCCCCAAGTGTTCTGGATGAGACTAAAATTATAGGCACCGATTTCTCCCATGAATGCACGACTCAGTTTTGGTGGTTTGTGTAAAGAAGACGTGTAATATGCATACTCGTGGTTTTACGGGTGTTATGTAAAATATGGAATGGATGGCGAAGTTTCAAAGTTTTGTGAGTTTTTGATTCAGAGAGAGGGGTTTTTGTCAACTTGACTACAAACTTTTGGAACGCGTGCCACATGCATGTGTCATTCACCTCTGCTAGCGCCCGGATGTCCGATCCGGGCACTAGCGTACAAACGATCTATAGCCGGCATGATAGAAGTAACATTGAAACACTGCAACATTCAAACAATTTAGTGACTCGGCATGACAGGTTAACAGCTAATTGAGCATCTTGGTTTTCCCATCCTGCTGCTTGGTGACTCCAGGCCGGAACCTCCTCCGGCCAGCACTCGCCGGCGTTGCGGTGACCTCCTCAAACGCATACCCATTTGTGTAGTAGTCATTCAGGATCCGTTCCCTCTCCCGCATAAATCGTGCTTCCATCTTGTTGAGTCTCTTGAATATATTGTCGATGTAGTCATCGATCTGATCCATGGGCACCGGGAGGCTGCCCTTGTCCTCTGGGTTCTTCCTCTGTGCTAGCCTCTCCTTGCTCACCCTCGGGATGGGTTTCTCAGGGAAGTGCATAGTCTTGTAATTGATCAGTCTGTCGATCTGCTCCTGTGTCATCCGCCCGTCGTTGTAGATCTGGTTTTCTTCTTGTTGCTTACCTTGGTCGTGGTCATCTTCTTCTCTGCTCCTGCCAGGTCGATCTGCTCTGGCGTCATCTTCGTGTCCGGCGAGGTCGGCGTGGTCTTTTTCTTCTCTGCCGGCGGCGGCGGATTCGCCGAGCTAGACGACATGGTCGCCTCAAGGATCGAGATCAAGAGGGCAGCGGTGGTCGAGAGCCTTTGAGATCGATGAGATTGTCGACGATTGGCAGGGGACGAAAGAAACGTCCTCCATCTCTGATTTTATAGACGAACAGAACCGAGCAGTTCTCGGATACGGGGTGGAGTTGGGAGTTCGTATTGCTCTTCCGTCAATGCACATAACGAGTTGACCATGGCTTCTCTGGCACCTGGGACTGGCAGGACGACGACTATGTGGCCCGCCGCAGCAAGACCATGCACATTTAGTATGGGCCGCGTACGTGCTGGGATGAAATGGGCCGGGCTTATATCTGAATAGTAGCAGAATAATAGACGGCCTGTTACATACTTATCACCTGCACCATTCTCTGTTATATCTCCAAAAAAAAAAAAAAACTGCACCATTCTCTGCGGAATCAACGATGAAAACGATGAAAATAATACATATCTCGAAATACACACCAACACTTAAGACACGAAATCAAGTATGTATTATTTTCATCATTTTTTTTATATAAGGCCCATTATGACTCAAAAAAGAAGTCTTTCAAAAAGTATTTTTCTTGGACCATCAATTACTCATAGTGTACCGATGTGTTTAGGAACACTTAACTCCATATTAGACTTCAAAAAATACTCCATATTAATTAGACTGGCGAAAGGGCATCGCGAATTGGCAGAAAAAGTCCATATTATTCCCCTCAACGATAAGCAAATTCTACATAACCTCCTAAACTATCTTTTGGTTCATTTTACCCCACTAAACTATGTCACTTGGTCTATTCTACCCCCCTAATACAATTTGTCTTTTTTTATTTCTTCATGCACAAGCTTAATTTAATTTCAAAATTAGTGTGATTGTAATGAACATCACAATGTATATCAAAAAATATATTTGAATTTTTCACTATTATTTTTTGTATAATGTCGTATCATAAGGATTAATTAATTATGAAATATTTTACCTATCAAAATAATGACAAAAAAATCATCTTATATTTTTCTATCATGCATTATGATGCCTACTATCATCTCCCAACATTTAACCGTAATATGACACTTGTGCAAGGGAAAATAAAACAAACAAATTGTATTATGGGTAAAATAGGCCAAATGATATAGTTTAGGGGGTAAAGTAAACAAAAAAAATAGTTTAAGGGGTTATGTAGACTTTCTTATAGTTGAGGGGAGTAATTTGGACTTTTCCCCAAATTGGCAAATGTGTGTGTCCTGTGAAGAACAGTCTATCCAGACCAAAGAGAATGTGAAAAAAAAATGGAAAATTGGCAATTTGTGATGCCATGTTACTGCAGGCTCACTCAAGTCCAGTGAAAAGCGAATCGTCCTTCTGATACACGGTAGCTTTAGTGTCTGCACAAATATTTGTCACATGTATCGTAGCCACTCAAGTGCTGCATAGATCTTCGGGACAAATTATGAATTTGCATGTCCTCATCAATGAAGAATAGTGTATATATCCTTTCACACAAATTATGAATTATGCTTAACAATGAAGTGTTAGGCCTAGCCTTCCGTCCATCATTGTCTATAAGAAAATGGGAATCAAATTATAGGCAACTTGTATTAGGGACACAACCTAAGCATGACAAAATCTATGGATACAGAGGTCATTACTCATAGTGTACCGATGTGTTTAGGAACACTTAACTCCATATTAGACTTCAAAAAAATACTCCATATTAATTAGACTGGCGAAAGGGCATCGCGAATTGGCAGAAAAAGTCCATATTATTCCCCTCAACGATAAGCAAATTCTACATAACCTCCTAAACTATCTTTTGGTTCATTTTACCCCACTAAACTATGTCACTTGGTCTATTCTACCCCCCTAATACAATTTGTCTTTTTTATTTCTTCATGCACAAGCTTAATTTTAATTTCAAAATTAGTGTGATTGTAATGAACATCACAATGTATATCAAAAATATATTTGAATTTTTCACTATTATTTTTGTATAATGTCGTATCATAAGGATTAATTAATTATGAATATCTTACCTATCAAAATAATGACAAAAAAATCATCTTATATTTTTCTATCATGCATTATGATGCCTACTATCATCTCCCAAAATTTAACCGTAATATGACACTTGTGCAAGGGAAAATAAAACAAACAAATTGTATTATGGGTAAAATAGGCCAAATGATATAGTTTAGGGGGTAAAGTAAACAAAAAAATAGTTTAAGGGGTTATGTAGACTTTTCTTATAGTTGAGGGAGTAATTTGGACTTTTCCCCAAATTGGCAAATGTGTGTGTCCTGTGAAGAACAGTCTATCCAGACCAAAGAGAATGTGAAAAAAAAATGGAAAATTGGCAATTTGTGATGCCATGTTACTGCAGGCTCACTCAAGTCCAGTGAAAAGCGAATCGTCCTTCTGATACACGGTAGCTTTAGTGTCTGCACAAATATTTGTCACATGTATCGTAGCCACTCAAGTGCTGCATAGATCCTTCGGGACAAATTATGAATTTGCATGTCCTCATCAATGAAGAATAGTGTATATATCCTTTCACACAAATTATGAATTATGCTTAACAATGAAGTGTTAGGCCTAGCCTTCCGTCCATCATTGTCTATAAGAAAATGGGAATCAATTGTAGGCAACTTGTATTAGGGACACAACCTAAGCATGACAAAAATCTATGGATACAGAGGTCATTACTCATAGTGTACCGATGTGTTTAGGAACACTTAACTCCATATTAGACTTCAAAAAAATACTCCATATTAATTAGACTGGCGAAAGGGCATCGCGAATTGGCAGAAAAAGTCCATATTATTCCCCTCAACGATAAGCAAATTCTACATAACCTCCTAAACTATCTTTTGGTTCATTTTACCCCACTAAACTATGTCACTTGGTCTATTCTAGCCCCCTAATACAATTTGTCTTTTTTTATTTCTTCATGCACAAGCTTAATTTTAATTTCAAAATTAGTATGATTGTAATGAACATCACAATGTATATCAAAAAATATATTTGAATTTGCACTATTATTTTTTGTATAATGTCGTATCATAAGGATTAATTAATTATGAAATATCTTACCTATCAAAATAATGACAAAAAAATCATCTTATATTTTTCTATCATGCATTATGATGCCTACTATCATCTCCCAAAATTTAACCGTAATATGACACTTGTGCAAGGGAAAATAAAACAAACAAATTGTATTATGGGTAAAATAGGCCAAATGATATAGTTTAGGGGGTGAAGTAAACAAAAAAAATAGTTTAAGGGGTTATGTAGACTTTTCTTATAGTTGAGGGGAGTAATTTGGACTTTTCCCCAAATTGGCAAATGTGTGTGTCCTGTGAAGAACAGTCTATCCAGACCAAAGAGAATGTGAAAAAAAAATGGAAAATTGGCAATTTGTGATGCCATGTTACTGCAGGCTCACTCAAGTCCAGTGAAAAGCGAATCGTCCTTCTGATACACGGTAGCTTTAGTGTCTGCACAATATTTGTCACATGTATCGTAGCCACTCAAGTGCTGCATAGATCCTTCGGGACAAATTATGAATTTGCATGTCCTCATCAATGAAGAATAGTGTATATATCCTTTCACACAAATTATGAATTATGCTTAACAATGAAGTGTTAGGCCTAGCCTTCCGTCCATCATTGTCTATAAGAAAATGGGAATCAATTGTAGGCAACTTGTATTAGGGACACAACCTAAGCATGACAAAAATCTATGGATACAGAGGTCATTACTCATAGTGTACCGATGTGTTTAGGAACACTTAACTCCATATTAGAACTTCAAAAAAATACTCCATATTAATTAGACTGGTGAAAGGGCATCGCGAATTGGCAGAAAAAGTCCATATTATTCCCCTCAACGATAAGCAAATTCTACATAACCTCCTAAACTATCTTTTGGTTCATTTTACCCCACTAAACTATGTCACTTGGTCTATTCTAGCCCCCTAATACAATTTGTCTTTTTTATTTCTTCATGCACAAGCTTAATTTTAATTTCAAAATTAGTATGATTGTAATGAACATCACAATGTATATCAAAAATATATTTGAATTTGCACTATTATTTTTTGTATAATGTCGTATCATAAGGATTAATTAATTATGAAATATCTTACCTATCAAAATAATGACAAAAAAATCATCTTATATTTTTCTATCATGCATTATGATGCCTACTATCATCTCCCAAAATTTAACCGTAATATGACACTTGTGCAAGGGAAAATAAAACAAACAAATTGTATTATGGGTAAAATAGGCCAAATGATATAGTTTAGGGGTGAAGTAAACAAAAAAAATAGTTTAAGGGGTTATGTAGACTTTTCTTATAGTTGAGGGGAGTAATTTGGACTTTTCCCCAAATTGGCAAATGTGTGTGTCCTGTGAAGAACAGTCTATCCAGACCAAAGAGAATGTGAAAAAAAAATGGAAAATTGGCAATTTGTGATGCCATGTTACTGCAGGCTCACTCAAGTCCAGTGAAAAGCGAATCGTCCTTCTGATACACGGTAGCTTTAGTGTCTGCACAAATATTTGTCACATGTATCGTAGCCACTCAAGTGCTGCATAGATCCTTCGGGACAAATTATGAATTTGCATGTCCTCATCAATGAAGAATAGTGTATATATCCTTTCACACAAATTATGAATTATGCTTAACAATGAAGTGTTAGGCCTAGCTTCCGTCCATCATTGTCTATAAGAAAATGGGAATCAATTGTAGGCAACTTGTATTAGGGACACAACCTAAGCATGACAAAATCTATGGATACAGAGGTCATTACTCATAGTGTACCGATGTGTTTAGGAACACTTAACTCCATATTAGACTTCAAAAAATACTCCATATTAATTAGACTGGTGAAAGGGCATCGCGAATTGGCAGAAAAGTCCATATTATTCCCCTCAACGATAAGCAAATTCTACATAACCTCCTAAACTATCTTTTGGTTCATTTTACCCCACTAAACTATGTCACTTGGTCTATTCTAGCCCCCTAATACAATTTGTCTTTTTTTATTTCTTCATGCACAAGCTTAATTTTAATTTCAAAATTAGTATGATTGTAATGAACATCACAATGTATATCAAAAATATATTTGAATTTGCACTATTATTTTTGTATAATGTCGTATCATAAGGATTAATTAATTATGAAATATCTTACCTATCAAAATAATGACAAAAAAATCATCTTATATTTTTCTATCATGCATTATGATGCCTACTATCATCTCCCAAAATTTAACCGTAATATGACACTTGTGCAAGGGAAAATAAAACAAACAAATTGTATTATGGGTAAAATAGGCCAAATGATATAGTTTAGGGGGTGAAGTAAACAAAAAAATAGTTTAAGGGGTTATGTAGACTTTTCTTATAGTTGAGGGGAGTAATTTGGACTTTTCCCCAAATTGGCAAATGTGTGTGTCCTGTGAAGAACAGTCTATCCAGACCAAAGAGAATGTGAAAAAAAAATGGAAAATTGGCAATTTGTGATGCCATGTTACTGCAGGCTCACTCAAGTCCAGTGAAAAGCGAATCGTCCTTCTGATACACGGTAGCTTTAGTGTCTGCACAAATATTTGTCACATGTATCGTAGCCACTCAAGTGCTGCATAGATCCTTCGGGACAAATTATGAATTTGCATGTCCTCATCAATGAAGAATAGTGTATATATCCTTTCACACAAATTATGAATTATGCTTAACAATGAAGTGTTAGGCCTAGCCTTCCGTCCATCATTGTCTATAAGAAAATGGGAATCAATTGTAGGCAACTTGTATTAGGGACACAACCTAAGCATGACAAAAATCTATGGATACAGAGGTCATTACTCATAGTGTACCGATGTGTTTAGGAACACTTAACTCCATATTAGACTTCAAAAAAATACTCCATATTAATTAGACTGGTGAAAGGGCATCGCGAATTGGCAGAAAAAGTCCATATTATTCCCCTCAACGATAAGCAAATTCTACATAACCTCCTAAACTATCTTTTGGTTCATTTTACCCCACTAAACTATGTCACTTGGTCTATTCTAGCCCCTAATACAATTTGTCTTTTTTATTTCTTCATGCACAAGCTTAATTTTAATTTCAAAATTAGTATGATTGTAATGAACATCACAATGTATATCAAAAAATATATTTGAATTTGCACTATTATTTTTTGTATAATGTCGTATCATAAGGATTAATTAATTATGAAATATCTTACCTATCAAATAATGACAAAAAAATCATCTTATATTTTTCTATCATGCATTATGATGCCTACTATCATCTCCCAAAATTTAACCGTAATATGACACTTGTGCAAGGGAAAATAAAACAAACAAATTGTATTATGGGTAAAATAGGCCAAATGATATAGTTTAGGGGGTGAAGTAAACAAAAAAAATAGTTTAAGGGGTTATGTAGACTTTTCTTATAGTTGAGGGGAGTAATTTGGACTTTTCCCCAAATTGGCAAATGTGTGTGTCCTGTGAAGAACAGTCTATCCAGACCAAAGAGAATGTGAAAAAAAAATGGAAAATTGGCAATTTGTGATGCCATGTTACTGCAGGCTCACTCAAGTCCAGTGAAAAAGCGAATCGTCCTTCTGATACACGGTAGCTTTAGTGTCTGCACAAATATTTGTCACATGTATCGTAGCCACTCAAGTGCTGCATAGATCCTTCGGGACAAATTATGAATTTGCATGTCCTCATCAATGAAGAATAGTGTATATATCCTTTCACACAAATTATGAATTATGCTTAACAATGAAGTGTTAGGCCTAGCCTTCCGTCCATCATTGTCTATAAGAAAATGGGAATCAATTGTAGGCAACTTGTATTAGGGACACAACCTAAGCATGACAAAAATCTATGGATACAGAGGTCTAACTAAGTGCACACGGGTTCAATGGAAGCATGGAGTTAAAACTCGTATAGAATGAATGTCAACAATTGATGACAAAATGATTCTTTATTTGATAAAGGTACTAGCCCGACAATACAGATCTTACAAACACGTACACACAACATTATTTGAGAAATAAACAAAATAAACTGGAAACTAGACCAACCAAGATAGCAGTACAATAAGGAGAAATAGACAAAACCAATTCGAGTTGAAGAGGACGTGGACCTCAGCTCAGCGTCGCCTCATCCTAGAATATCACCCGACTCAACTACTACGCCTGTTCACTCACGGGTTCACAGGGAGCGTTTAGTTCTAAAAAATTTCTCCTAAAAAAACACTATTCATCCAACTTTTTCTATTCATCTCATCCCTCACTCACAGAGCACTATTCATCTACAGTGTTTTTTGGTGAACAGTGTATTTTCGAGGAATCTTCGGGTAACTAATCGCACCCTAAATCATACTAAAAACTGTGCACTGTTCATAGCCTCGCAAATAAATACTAACGGTGTTACATGGATAGTAATTTACAAAGTGTTTTTACCTGCTGGTTTCCACAACGGTTTGATGCAACCGTGAATGAACAATCGTAACAACTACCATCTGCCGAACAACACAATAATGAGCAAACCTTATGACAAACTCCGAGACAAAAATATTCAAGGCATCCACCAGCAACCACCTCTGCCGTCATCATCAGCAGCAGCAGGAACACGACCAGTAGCAGTCCAGCAACGATCGCCTGGTTTTCATCATTACCATCTAGTGTGATTGTGTTCTTTAGAACGACTGCGAACTAAGAATGATAAGGCAGGAGCTATTTGTGGATGTTGTGCGGGTAGAGCGAAGCTGCTACGAATGTTCGTGTAGCCTTTAATATAATTAGTTTTCATCAGGAGGTTGACTTTATGGACTGGTGAGGCACAGCCTTATTATTTCGAGCATGAGCAACACTACATTGGGACAAACACTACATCGATTAATAAATGACATTATTGTTAGATCTAGCAGAGAGTGAGAGCTAGAGTGGTTTTTGGTCAAGGCCTGTCTCAGTGGTAGTTTCATGCGTACTGTTACTAGACTGTCACATCAACTTTAAGTTAGGATGAAACTGTCACTCTCAGGGCAGTCCAAATGCTAGAAACTATCATAGTTTCTATACTTTAGGACATCGCATCAAGAAACCATCTTCAAGACTTGGTTTTATACTCTAGGACCCACTTGTCTCTCTCGCAGATGGTCTTGGTCTGCATGAAGACTTGATTTCTTAGTTAGACTTGGTTTCTTTATTTTCTCCCCTCTCTCTTCAATAAATGTCACACCACATCAGCATTTTGCCTACATAACAACATAATTAATGGCTTTAGACTCTACAATAGAGTCTGGATTGGGACTGCCTCAGTGTACAATTTCATGGCACAATTTCATAGGCGGTATGCATCATTTAAATCTTGCACGTTGATGTGATCAAATGTGGCATGAAAACTATGTAGCCATTAGCAATCGATTTTAAAATAAGTATTAGCACAATAGAGGATCACAATAGAGAACTAGTACTTAATTGGTTTCACAGAATTGAATTAACAAAATAGCTCGCAAAGATAAAGGATCGGTTTTACACCCACTTAAATTAATACATAGGCAGTACTACAAGTATGTGCAGTCAGATAGGCACATTTCAAAACTTAAGACATCAGAATATAGGCAGTACTGCAAGCATCCAATCAATAAAAAACAACAATACTTGAGGATTTCTTGACAACAATGATGCTAAAATTAACAAGGAGGTAGGGCTATCATGGATTTGAACATGGGGAATGAAATCCTTGAGTGCCGATTGCAGATCCTAGAGCGCCAAAGGCAAATTCCGGCCACCATTGAGCACTAGGGTGCGGACGTGGTGGTGAACCAGCTTGTGGCGGCGGACGTGTTGGCAGACCTGCAACTGGTGGCTGAGCTCGTGATGGTGGAGATCCAGCTGGTGGCGGCGGCGGATTGGTTGCTGCTCCACGGCGCGGCGCCGCCGGGATTGGCCCGCCTTTCTTCCCTCTGGGAGCCATCGATGGCTATGCGGCAGCCCTTGGGTAGCTCCCCCCTTGGGTAGCTCGCCGCCAGACACCAAGATAGAAGGGGAAGATGGAAAGAAGAGAGGCAAAAGTTGGAAGGGGCAATATATGGCTGGGAAGATTGGCGCAATGGCAAAAATCCAGGTGGGAAAGGGGTGCCGCGCTGAGGGAGGAAGAGCGCGCGCGGGAGGGACGAAGAGTGGGCGGCGCGTGGGAATGGGGAGGAAGAGCATGGTGGCGCAGCGGATCTCCGGATGAAACGCGAGCGCTCTTAGTGAGGGTGTCGTGCAGTTACCGATGCCTTGGTAACGGTGAAGCAGCATGTCGTGCGGATGAAACGATTTCTTCCTCTTTCTTCATAAATATTGTGCCATGTCATCAAAATTGCCTACATGAAGTCTATTTTAATACCCATAAAACCCCACTGAGACTAGGCTAACGTACACATATGCAGAAAAGTATCTGTTGGCAAGTTGAAGGAGCTCCACGGCGCTAACCTCATCCAGCTGGGTCTTGTACATCACCGACAGCCGCTGCACAACTTATCAAATCAGTATCTTTCGAAATTCCACCAATTAATTAAGCTTGTCACCCCACTTCACCGAATGCTTTTTTTTACTGCATCAAGCACCGTTGATATGCATAAATTAATTTTGATCCTTTAAGATATTGATGGATTAAGTACATACAGTTCAGAATAAGAACTTGTTCCACCATTCTTTGGTCTCATTCACCGTAAGTTTGCGGGCGAGGCAAGTGAAATGCCTTTAAAAATTGAAGTGACCCTGCATGTGTCAGGACCGCTGGTGGGGGGAGGGAGAGAGAAAGACTTAAAGAGAGAGAAATCCTATGTACTCCTATAGGATTAGGATCACTGAGCTAACACATACACACAGAGAAGTTGGCATTACAACAAAGTTAGGGATAACAAACAACCTTAAATGACATTAGTGTTACTACGGTCAACAATTACATGAGAATAATAATAGGCAATTCATATATTAGGATAAATACCATATTGGGCTATTATGTATGCATTCAAATAACATAATTCATGATAAAAGGTCAATAATCACTTATGGATTATCAAAGAAAAGTATTAGACCTGCTAGATATTCTCCAATTATCTAACAAGCCACGAGTGACATGTAGTTCTCCGTCCCTAATTCAAACATAAGAGGTGGTGGAGGAAAAAGACAAAAAACTTCCATATGATGTTACTATTTAAAATGAAGTGACCCTATGTATAGGATCAGGATCAATGAGCCGACACATACGCACAAAGAGATTAAGGTCAAAAGTTCAGAGGTATCGATTCCACCCTTACATAGTTTGGTTCCAAAAAACAAGTGCTACCCAAAAACCGTGAGCGGAGCAACTACTTGCTCTGATACACACTCAATAGAAAATTATTTATTGTCATTCTTGCAATGGTTGCTTATCTCCTATCACGCGGGAGGACGCGGCAACGAATCATACTCGCCCAATCTTAGCATCAAGTAGCACCCATTGCAAGCCAAGGCATGGCAATAACACACGTCGGATCATGTTGGCCACCTCCGCCGCACTGTGGGAACTTTTGCTCGGGCAACGGAGGATCGAGGAATTTTTCTGTGTCCACTAAGATCGGCAATGGTTGGGTAGGACATCGTAATTTATTTCATTTGAGGTCCAGTTTTCAGTGCTGGAACGAAAGCCCCAGTGATGTGCATTTTCACTCACTACTCAATTACTCATACATGTTGGGATTCTATTTTGTTTCCTCGAAACGCTCAGAGGAGGTGAAATACCCACCCTTCACACATGGATATCGAGCCAGCGACATTGGGTTTAAGTCCTGGTGACCGTATTTTCCATTGTGTCGTTTTCTCCATGATTTTAGCCTTTTGAATGCAACTAGTTGATGCGTAGTAACTTAACATGTTATCGAGCCAGAGGTCTTGAGTTTAAGACCTGGTCACCCCATTAATTATGCATAGTAGCTTAACAATTAAGTGTTAGGCCTAGCCTTCCGTGGTCCACAAGAACAGGGAATCGATCATAGGCAACTTGTATTAGGCACAAAAGTTCTCTTAGAATGTAACCAACCTATTGGAACACTATTTAATGTTATTTGGGTTATATGTTTTATATTACTAATGTCTTGTTGTTTTTAAAAAATAATTAGAATAAAAATAAATAATATGTAAATAACTTCTAATGGTGTACCAACATAGATGTCACATTTTTAGAAAAATGGCACCAGATTAATTTTTATATTTTAAATAAATTATTTGTGATTCTTAATACAAAATTACTATTTTAATTTTTGAAAAACAGAAAACCACCTTTAAAACCACTCATACTGTATCGATGTGTTTAGAAACACTTAACTCTATATTAGACTTAAAAGAAACTCCATATTAATTAGACTGGCGAAAGGGCATCGCGAATTGGCAAATGTGGTGGAGTCCTGTGAAGAACAGTCTATCCCAGACCCAAAGAGAATGTAAAAAATGGAACATTGGAAATTTGTGATGCCATGTTACTAACTGCAGGCTCACTCAAGTCCAGTGAAAGCGAATCGTCCTTCTGATACACGGTAGCTGTAGTGTCTGCACAAACATCTGTCACACTTGTAGTAGCCACTCACTGCTACATAATTCTTTCGCACAAATTATGAATTCCACATGTACTCATCACTGATTCTCACTGAAGAATAGTGTATGTGTTTTGATTGATATAAGTCATGAATGAATTAATGTCCCATCTATCTGAAAACCTTGATGCATATATACAGTCACAGAATATCAACTGATCAATCCCATACAAAGCGTGGCGACGAAAAGGTGGGAAGAAGAGGTGGGCCATAAAAGAAGTTAATTTTACTCTCTATCCTTGTATTTGGAACAAATGTCAAACGTTATGTATTTCAAGATGGAGGGAGAGGAGTTGTCCTGCATAAATACGGCATGCCCTATCTACTACTCACCTGCACAAAAACACGAAGTACCTACAGCTCTGCCTGAACTCCCTCCACATATCTACTACCTCAGTCGGTTTGCATGGTGGTGGTGGCATCCAAAGTCCATCAAACAGCAGTATTTTTTAGGCAACAAATCTGTAGTAATGATATTGCAGTGAGGGTGTGGTGTTGTACTTACTTCTATACAAATACAGGTCAATAATTACTATGCTGTAATTCACTTGACCTATATATATTTGTATGGACGGTCCTAAACTTATCATGGGATGTCATCTAGGTCTCGAAACTCTTAAAATACATTTCAAGTCCATAAACTTGCCTTCTGGTGTCATCCAGATCCCTAAATTTTCAAAATACATTTTAAGTTCCCCAACTGTCCTAAGGTATCATTCGATTCCTCAAACTAATCAAAGTGCATTTTCAAGACCCGAGCAAGCACCCAGCAACGCATGCATGATCACTAGCGTAAGGTGGTTGTAAAGACAACAGTGAGAAGAAATCATTGTCACCATCAACATTTGATATGTTTTAAGATTCAAAATCTTTTTTGAAAATTTATAGACCGGATGAAGCCCAAGTACAAGTTTGGGCCCTAAATATGCAATTTGAGAGTTTTAGGGGTAAGATGACACCCTTAATAAGTTTGGAGACCTGAAAATGTATTTCTGAGAGTTTAGGGACCCATATGACACCACATGACAAGTTTATGGACCGGCGTATATTTTACTAGCTGATATTGCTCCCTATATCTTCTTCGCCAAACTCGTTACTAATTTATATATCCAGAGTAAATCCTTTTGGACTGCTTTCGATCGAGATTGACTATTGGTCTGATTCGTGTGATAATATTTCTGTTACTCTCTTTTGTGTTCTTCAGTTATAGTTTCCAATTACTAGCTAGCTGTATGTCTCGACTCATTTGAAGTGCAAAAATAATCCATGTAAATTTTTTGGAAAGAACAAAATTTAAATGTGCATTTGGTGAGGTAAAGTTTTGTTGCTCCGATCCTTTTACACGCCTGAGAAGGACAAGTCATTGTGGCACTGCCGTGGAGTGCAGAGTTTAAATGTACAAGTCATTTCCATATGCCTCTCAATTTTGATGGAAATTACTGCTGTTGAGTGCAGAGGTAAACCATTTTGATGGAACTCAGAGTCGAGGTGAAGTGATTTATTCTGTGGTTTTTTATAACCATGTATCTGTTCATAAAAATCATTAGCTCAGTTCCATTGTAAACTTAGAGCACGTTCATGAGTAACATCGACCAACCAGCTTGTACAAAAGAGAAAGCGTATCAGTGAAGATGACCTCAAGAACTCCTGATTGCACGGATGTTACTCTGCATTAGACAATATGAAATAATCGATGGTTTCCTTCTACATATCATTTGATTGCTTAGGCCATGTTTAGATTTCTAACTTTCCACTTTCATTCTAACTTTCACTATTCTCTCTCACAAAACACGTTCCCAGCGAATGCTACAGTGCTGTTTCCCTACAATCTAAACACACCGTTAGAAGGATGCATGAAAAAAAAGAGAGGAAGGAGTAATCAATGTTCCTCCATACACTACGGAGCCGGGTAGTTTGCCGTGTGCCAGGGGCAGACGGCAAAAGCAGGAAAATACACGGCAAATGTTTTTTGCCGTCGGAAGCACACGGAAACGTCTGACGGTGAAAGGGTTAGACGGGCGAAAGCCTTGTTGCCGTGTGGCCTAAACACGGGCGCCACGGCAAAAGATTTGTCGTGAGCTAAATACCGGCACACGGCGAACTAAAGCAACAGACGGCGGCCGCCCACCAGACAGCGTCGGCTTCTGCCTGTGGGCCCCGCTGCGTGCCATCTTTGCCGTGTATCCTGACCAGGGCACACGGCAAAGAATGGTCACTTTGCCGTGTGTTTTGTCCAGGACACACGGCATTGACATTCTTTGCGTGTGGCCCTGGTCAGAACATGTCATAATAGGCCCTTGCGGTTGGCTCGTGGTTCCTCCATACCCACGAAGTGTGCTCATGAAAGTCATCAGCATGTCTCCGTACCCGGCTTCAGCATCATAATCCTTGATGCGTTGTCTCACAGCTCCTCTCTCGGACGATGGGCTTCACCATGGCAGATCCATCGGGTATAGTTTGCTACAAACCCATTCAAGCAAATGTTTTCCCCATCTCTAACTTTGTTTGATATCTCTTGTTTTCACAATTGTTACACGGACACACTGCTCTAGACTGTCCTTTCTCAAATGCCTTATCAAGAATTGATTGACCTTGAAAATGAATTCGTCGGTATAGTCACGCTTACCCGCCAACCCGTGTACATCCGCTCGCGTTATCCATCCTTTCATAATCAATAGACTATATAATCAACTTGCATCTACATTGAATAGACATAAAAAGAGGTGTTGGTGTCTCACCTTGTTGTCCTCCTCAAGAGAATGGGCTTCCAAAGCGCGGTTCTAGCCACCCCCTCCTTCTCCTTCTCCGGTACTTCTACTCGTCTTGAAAAAAAGAATATAATAGTTTCAGTATTGGCATGTCATCACAGGCAAATTTCGACAACACCTCCCTTGCATGGTGACGTTTCCAAATCTTCAACAAATCAACGGCACGATGGCCGACAAGTACATTCACACTACATACATAGGCACATTGCGAGCACTAAAACATTCACACACTCATATTTAACATCTTATCACTAAAACACACACACGTATATATATATATAGTCCACATGCACATACACACTAACATACATAGCACAAGCTGCTGAATCAAACCTTGGACGAAGGGTACAGCGGTGTCAACTCGAGAGCGTGGTGCTTCTTCGCGCCTCTTCACCTCCGGCAGTACCTCCTCCTCCCCCAATTTCGACAGCACCTCATAGTCCTCCTTCCCACTCCGGCAGCACCACCTCCTCCCCTCCCCTACCTCCGGCACCTCTCCTCCTCCTTCCCCACCACCGGCACCTCCCCTCCTTCTCCCCACCACCGGCACCTCCTACTCCTCTCCTCCTCTCTCCCGTGCTTCGGCGGCATGCGGACACGGAGCGGCGTCCCTCTCCCCTCCTCCTCCTCTGCGGCGTAGTGGCAGACTGCGCGAGTCGGCGTGGAAGAATGGAGCGACGCGCCGGTGGCGTGAGCAGGAGCGGCGCAGGGCACGGCGGCACGGGGAGCGCGAGGCGGCGTGGAGGCGGAGCGGCACTCGGCACCGCGTCGAGGCGGGAGCGGCGCGGCGGCAGCGGCGGTAGGTGTGTGTTGTGAAATGTGGTGTGTGTGGTGGTGTGGCGCCGCGGGCTGCACGGGTAAGTGAAGTGGGGTTTTTGCCGTGTGGTGCAAAGCCGCGGCACAGGCAAACAGGGGTTTCGCCGTGTGTCCAGATCTGCAGCACACGGCAAACAGCCCTCTTTCGCGTGTGCCTGGATCTGCGGCACACGGCAAAGTTTTGATGACCCCACTTCGTCAGCGAGAGAGAGTGCTTTGCCGTGTCCCTAACCAGGGCACACAGCAAGATTAATCTACAATTATGGAACAATTAAGTTAATACATTAAAATTATCAACAATTCGGAAAAATGCAAAAAATATAACATAGAGCAATATGTGTTGTCTGTTACTTGCATAAAAAAGTTATAAATGCAAACTCAAATTCCAATATTTGTGCACCTACAAACCTAACCAAATCCTTTCTCATCTCTATGCATCTTCTACGGGGAAGCTTCAATTTAGAAGCATCGCACATGACAAAACATCCAAAATCTACTCAACTTTCTATCATGGACTCCACACATGATAGCATGAGATATGTACAAGTATCATGAATTACAGAAACCGTTTGAATTTTGTAGAATTTACACACTATTAATTGCCATGTTAGTGGCAATGTTTCAAGAACACGATCCTGAATTTCATTGAATACTGCATGAGCCATATTCGTCCTCAATATCATGAATAACATTTTTCCATAGATTTTAATGTACTATTTCATGGACCAACAAGTCAAAATTAAATTATACGGAAAAAATCCTTCGAACACGACAAAATTGTTAAAAATAGAAAACCAAGCGGAAAAAATATTGAACTAAACCTAGACATTACCAGAAATGTACAAGGCGTGGACAAAAATTTTGGATGGTAAAATCCATGATTTTTTTCCTTTCTTTGCCGTGTGCCCAACGGCAGCACACGGCAAAGCAGTACTTTGCCGTGTGGCAAGCTGCCGCACACGCAAAGATGACGCAGGGCACGCCGTCCTTCACTGACCCACCTGTCATATGGTTTGTCGTGTGCTGCCGT